>QXVX01009689.1:0-27331 GCA_013436065.1 Halocynthia aurantium | reverse complement strand
CCTGGGCGATAATTCGGACATTAGGTATGGAGAGCGTGTGTTTATAAACGGAAAATGGATTCAAAAGCAATGTACATGGTATATTTGAACGGTATTTTTGAACTTATATTGGAATCGTTGTGCTTCGTATTTTCATTTCTCTGTTGTTTGATGATTAAAATAATTAAAATTGATATGAATAAGCGTCACATGGGCGTATAAACGGAGAACTCAATCATATGTAGGGGCTTATATACAGGAATTACTGTTGTATTTTTATAATAGACATGGTTGATATTATGTAAAGGGTTATTGGAAGCTTGATATATCGGTTAGAGAAAGTCTACCTGAATATTGAATATGTAATGTTCCTGACGTGATTCAGCTTGAAAGGATTTATGTAGACGCCTTCAATACAGGAAGGCCGTCGTCTCCAGGAAAGGAAACACAAATGGGAAACGTATACAATTCAATAACATCAGTTAAATATGAAATTTACCAATGAGAGAAAATCTCTTTTCATAAAAGGGAAACTAGAAGCAAGGATGTGAGCGTTCAATACAGCTCTCAATCAAGCCGGTAGATCAACATAAAAACATGATGTTTATCGGCTGAACCTGTGTTTGGACTCGTGGACATTGATTTGAATAAGTAAATTAAATGTAGCGCTCGGGAACAGGTTTAATCTAAACAAAACAAAAAAGCACATGGCCGTATTCGAGAAATCAACCAGAAGTACACGGACGGGGCGCTAATGTGTGGCTTGACTGTAGCCCAGTTGGAAGGGCCGGATTTGGCTGGGGGCCTTGAACTTAGAAAAAAAATTCTCGCGTTATTATGAAACGGGTAGAGGAGCTTCTACTAAAGTTTGAATTTAATGTATCAAAATTTCATTAATCACAGCCAGTCCCTAATCCGCTGTTGTATATAAACTGGCATAACATCATCACATACTCATCAGCGATTGAATTTCTGATGGAGTGATTATGTCGCCACAGTTCAATTATCTATAGGGCATATCACGTCTATAAAGAGCTTTGTCTCCGTGTCGGAAGGTCACGCTAATAATAATCAGATTATGTCATTAATCTTGACATTTTGGGCTCCCTTATGTAATGTAATTAAAACCGCATTGCCTAAGTGGGATAACGCAAGAATGTAGAGGATCATAAGAGCGAGAAGGGAAGTCTAAAATAAAATATATGCGAAACACTGCCTTAAACGTATGCACAAATACCATAAAATATAGAGCCTGGCTATCTTTAGAAGATATGCACAATGCATTTTTCTTACTTTGCAATATAGCGTTTGCCGTGTTAAGCATTTCCTGTCGGAAATCTCGCCTAAGCCTATACAGAATTAGCGTATACAGTACTTGCATACAGTACATGCATTCTAGAAGCACACTCTAGCACAAGCGGTCACCAAACTTTTTTATAGACGGGCCGCATTATGAATTATTTCAGTTTCACGGGTTGAAGAAAAAAAGAAACACTTGTTGCTCACTACACAGTCGCTCACGAGACTATAATCTCTCTTAATTACGCCACAAGCCTAACTCTTACTTGCAATGAAACACGCATAGGTGGGGATGCAAACCAAATATTCAAATCTCCCTAAGACATTTTCAAATAAAAAATCACCTCCTTGTGGACCAGATAAAACTGCTTCGCGGGCCGAATGTACTGTAACGGCATAGCATAATAATTATTAGATTAGGGAAGCATAAAGATATAATAAAAAGGATATTTCAACCTAATATATTGCTATATATTTCTCATTCATTCATAGGCCAGAAATCTTATACATGATTTTGCAATTTCATCAGAGATTTAAAATCGCTTTTAGAATCTTGGCACCCAGCTAATTTTACAAGCGAGCCAAGAACCAAACAGCGGCCAAGCTGATCGATAAAATTTCATGAAGCTAAAATGTCACACTTGCACCAAATATCAACAAATAAAGTCAGCACTGCATGTTCTTATCGGTACAGTGGAACTTCATTGTAACACGCCCCGAGTTAATGCAAATTCAAATATAAAGCGATGGGTCATTGGACTTTTTTTAAATAGTTAAACGTTAAAACCCTGATCTACCGAGATCCTATTTTATGGACCTAACGACCACGTGATGAAGAAGATACAGTGTTATCAATTCATCTTGAACCAGTAATGACTCTTTTTCTTCCCTAAAACGGTTCTAAGACTGAAATTACAATTTATTTTGTAACCACAGTCCACACCACATTCTACTGGTTTTGATTTCAAGGCAAGATATGACTTTATGAAATATTCATGTAGAGCTAAGACAGTTTTATACCTCTACACTACGTACTGTATATACAGTACAGAACGATTGTGAAACTGAGGACTTAGAGGAATTCTCTAAAAATGGAAATAATATCATGAAAACCCTGTTTTCGTTCCAACTTGACCTTTGACTCTGAAATACGGTCTCCACGAAACTCTGGTATATTTGGAAAGTACATATGAGGAAAATCTTCAGCAAACTACTAACAGAATCTACATACCCTGACAGACATCAAATCCACAACAAAATTTTACCATTAACGTAATCCATATGTACAGTAATATCAGTCTCTACAGCCTAGACGGCAGAGAATACCAAGCTCATCTAGTGACCAAACAGTAAGCTCGGGTACTGATACAAATAAAAAGGTAAAAGTCGATAGAAACAGGTAATTGGCCAACAAAATTTACTGTATTTTGACTCCCACTCCCATAATGCAATAGCTAATTCAAAAATACTGACAGTAACTGCATCTAATCATTTCTTTCTCTCATAAACATTATTCTATCGAATAGTATTTTATCACTCACCAGTGCTACCAAGATGACGACAGAAATAAGAGGAAGTAGAATCATCAGAACGAGAGAAGACCTGCTGTCATCAGGAGGAATACCATCAGCATCTGCGTGATCTATTACTACTAGAGGAGGATTGTCATCATTAAGGATGTTGTCTGCAGCATATCCTCGTTTCTGAAAGATAGAACATAGAATCTATAAGTATACTGATCTACTGTCAGATTCAAGTCAATTGCTTATTATGGATGGCTGCTAAGCTTACAAGCCAGTTATTTCAAGTTTATTCTATGAATATTTTATGAATATCTCATCATATTTTTCGACGTGGGTTTTATTGCAGCACATATTGTAATGTCTTACATTCGGGAATAGATCTTCCTTAGAGAACGACTTGAAATTGATTTCAGGAAAGTCGATCTTTTCATCGGGCAGCAGCAACTCATTGTAGTTTGTGTTGTTTGGTTCGACGGAAGCGACTGTGGTGTCCTGATCCATCGTGTTATGTTGAAGGTGAAGAAGAAAAGAAGAAGGCGGAAATTTTTCACTTTGATTTTTCACTGTCTTGTTCTGAGAACATTACTGCTGCATTATGCATTCATTTTTATCATCTAAAAATCTGTTGGAAAGATAAGGTCGAATATTTTTTATATATGCTATATTTTTGTGCTTATTTAGTGTACAATAAAAGGGTACAATATAAGCATAAGGGTGCAAGTAAAGCATGTGGATTATCCCATATTTCGAGGTCCCGATGTAGGTAATTATCACCGCTAAAAAATTATTTACATTTCAATCAATTTCATTTTTCATGTCCTATCCGGATTGAGCCTAATCTGTCAACACTGAAATGGAGTGTACCTCCATAATTACAATTAATCAGCATCTCGTTCTCAGATGAACTAATTCACTCGCGAGCCTTATCTAAAATAACCCTGTTCGCATCATAAAAGCAAACAGTGTCAAGTTTTGAATGACACAGAACTAAGCACCGGCTGATTAACCTCAATCTCTGTTAAGAAATAAAGATAATTGCTTCATCAATCAACAGCAGACAGCAACAGGGATTGAGGCAAAAATGCAATATCACTACCATAAATCATACAAGTGTCAATTATCTNGGTACAATATAAGGATAAGGGTGCAACTAAAGTATGTGGATTACCCCATACTTCGAGGTCCGGATTCAGGTATTCAGGTCCGGATTCAGGGTTGAAATTAAAATTATCACCGCTTAAAAAATTATTTACATTTCAATCAATTTCATTTTTCATGTCCTATCCGGATTGAGCCTAATCTGTCAACACTGAAATGGAGTGTACCTCCATATTATAATAAAATCACCATCTTGTTCTCAGATGAACTAATTGACTTGCAAGCCTTATCTAAAATAAACCTGTTCGCATCTTAAAAGCAAACAGTGTCAAGTTTTGAATGACACAGAACTAAGCACCGGCTGATTAACCTCAATCTCTGTTAAGAAATAAAGATAATTGCTTCATCAATCAACAGCAGACAGCAACAGGGATTGAGGCAAAAATGCAATATCACTACCATAAATCATACAAGTGTCAATTATCTCACCACAAAATCAATGAATGGTGATAAATATGATAACATAGAAACAGTAAGGAGTATCTATTAGGCAATGAAAGCATGTGCTTTAGTACTGTGTTTTTCAACCAGTGTTCGTCAGCTGTTCCGCAACATATTCCTGGGAAAGATGCATTTCCACATTAAAGTTGTTTTTTGCTCAGGAAAATGCCCTGACTGGTTCTTGTTAAATTTCAAATGGTGTACCGCAAGATTTTTTCAAAACAAAAACTGTTCCGTGGCTCAAAAAAGGTTGAAAAACTCTGCTTTAGTGCTTTAAATCAAGGCCAGCAAATATTCCCCAGGATATTAAATGCATTTATTGCACAAGGAGTATCCGAAAGAGCACAATTTTTTTAAATAAATAGCTGTCAGTAGTAGGGCTGTGGAGTCCATGCATAAAAAAATTGACATTTATGATAACACTGACTCGCAATCTTCTAATTGTATTTAAAATAATTATATATGTAATTAAATTAAATATGTAATAAAAGCACACAACATTACAAGTCATTTCATCACTTTGAAAGATCATGTTATTTTATAGCATACTACCCTGTCAAGTTTATTTCAGCTGGATTCAAAAGTCGGTGCTTTTTTACAGGCAGTGACCCAAACTATCTACTTCACAGCTGCAATAGCAAGTCTCTATCAGGGGTTGGGTATGAAAATGCAGCCTCCAAGGGTATTTAGGACAGTGTGAATTGAATATTACTTCAAATGCAACAATTAATGAAAATATATGCTGGGAGATTACAGATATGAAGGGAAATTATCTACAATGTAATTATCAACAATCTATGGAAATTCAGTAAGATCAGATCAGTGGTTAGGAAGATATTCCTTTCCTTGAGGGAGTTAAATCAGTAAATCATATTCCTCCCCTCGCTATCCCAGGATTCCTCAATTCCTTTCCCTATTTTGGAGAGTTATCTAGTAATATTTTCCCCATTAGAAAATTACTATGGTAATTATTGAAAAAAATCTATATAAATACAGATTAATTTGACAGCTAGAGGATAATTTTACCTTTCACTAGGATCAGCTCTGTGTGCAAACAGAATTAGAGATGGATAAGGTACAGTATTGAGTATATATGCTATATGCTACAAAATGCAACATCTCCAAGTAATATGGTAGTTTCTCCATTATAATTATTGAAAGTAAGAAATGCCGCGACTGAAGGCCAGTAAACATACTAGTGCAGTAGTACTCCCTATAAAACGCGTTACGTTTCGCTAGGTCGGGGTAGCTTATGTGCTGTTAGGTTTGGATGATAGGTAGGATTTGTGGTACCTAATTCTCACCGTAACCAAACCCAGCCTAACGCGAGCTCACCTAACCTACACTAACTTAATCGGGGTTACAGAGGGACTACTACTGCACTAGTACGTCTAACTTTGAACGTACGATTACCTACTGGGCTAGTACCTTGAGCTAGTTTAACTTGAGTAATATCGTAGTTTATGGTTTGACCTTCCGCAATAACCTTCATTGTAAGTGAGAATTGCTATCACTCTGAACCAGTAAGCAACGCTGACAGTATCAACTCAAACTCCCATCTGCGTATTTTGGCACACTCGCTTCTTTATGTAACGAATGAGATCTAAAATTAAACTCTTACGTTCGATTAGCAGTGTTTATATTTCCCGTTATTATCCCCATGAGCAATAAATCACTTTAAACTGGAGAAATTGTTACTCCGCACAGTTTAATTGTAACTTTTCGCGAATCAACCTTCCTCGTCGCTCTCCCGCGAGTAAACAAACGCGCAGTGCAAACACATGAAATTATGAATGACGTGAGGTGCGCTCATCCATGACGATCACGTGACAAGTGCCTTTTTTTCGTCACATCAGCAAACTTACAACTACGCTTTATCGGTGTGAGTCGCTTCTCCTAAAAAACGCGCTACGTTCCGTGTTGTTTTGCTCGCCAAAGAATAGTTTTAGACGTCAACACATTCCTCCATACATCGTATGTCTTCATTGTTGATTACTATTATTCAGTCATAACGATAAGGCGATGTCTTCAAAACATTTACTCAAGTAACTTGATTGACAGAACGAAACATGGTCTGGTCCCTAGTCAAAGCACATCCACTCAGCTCACAGTAGATCCACCCAATAAATAAGATACCGACTCAGCTGCACCTCTGCACCGATGATGATAACCGTGAATGCCTCCATCCCAGAACATTTCCGTCTATATTTCGAATTGTTGCCCGAGACGCCTATTATATTTATGAAACAGTGGGAGCTATAGCTATAAAACCTACTTGTTGACACCACTGTGTGTTGCAATGGGGTAATGGGTCGACCTATCAGGTAAAAGGGGTCTGGCCCGGGTTCCACCCTGCGGTTACTACGAGCGCACAGCATTGGAATTGAACTTCTTATTGTCGTAAACACACGTCATATTTTTGGCTATTGGTATAGACAAACTTCAGACCAAGTGACATGACGTAATAAACATAAATAAACCAGTTAGGAGATTTCTCTCACCCTAGTTTCATAAACGACTTCTTCCTGTTCGATAAATTGATGGAATTTCCGTATGGAGATAAGGAACTGGGCCACGCATCCTGTAGTAACTACGCAAAAATGCAATGTAAGCTCACTCTCTCTGTGATTAATTACATTGCATTAACATACACATAATTGTATTATTTTAAAATTATATCAGATCCTCAATCCCCATAATAATATAATTAAGGGAATTAAAAAGCTCAATAGATGGGCGCTAGATAGTTTTGCTTATCCTGTACTCACAATCTGAATGCGATAGATCTCGAACATTGTTATTAATTCCTGTCTTTAGTTAGATCTAAGACCGGCACTGGTTATTCATAACCTTAATTAAGGTCACTTTCACTGCTGGGGACGTTCAAACACGCGACCTAGCAGACGGAAGACACTCACGCTGTCACTGCGCTGCCCAACCTTTCATAACTATTTTTTCACTCAGCAGCGCCATCTAGCGTGTATGAAATTTAGCGGGAGCTGATTTTGCAGTGATCTCGTCTTACTTATCATTCGATCTTCGTATTGTGTTGTAACGAGAGGGTTAATAATGTTTACCTCTTAAATATCTCATCGGTCCGTATCATATGATAAGCAGGCGCTCCTACTAGCCTACTAGCAGAACTGCATGTGCACAAAAGCGTATCTAAGTAAATGACGTTTAAGTAACTCAGCAAATATTTATCAACCACTCAGCTGTTTAACAATTCAACAGTGCAAGTTGGGTTGGTATGAGTCAAAAAGTAGTCAATCCTACTGTACTGCTTTGCAAAACATTGAAACTTATAGACGTATGGACGGAGGAACATGAGGCTTGTGCAATTTGATATCAGAGGCTCGCAAAAGTAAGTTATTGACAGCGCAGGAATAAGCTAGTGCGGAGTCTGTTATACATTTGTATGAAGGAGTTTCATTCAGTGTCCCTGATCCCGTTATTCGCGTATGATATGATGAAGTACTTTCAAGTTAAGATGTTCGGGAGAAGATAGCAGTCAGGGATAATTTACAGATGGTTATATTTTAATATTCCATTAAGTCAAGACTGCAATTGAATCTGGTATTCTAATGCACGGAAATACCCGTCACAATCAATCACTAGGCTAAAGTTAGGGCAGTAATAACGGCCGGCAAATGTGCAATGTGTAATATCTGTGAGCAAAACAAGTTATGTAACACAATCAAACAATGGCCTTATCTAAGTTAAACATTCATTTATTCTCACAGAATTGGAATTGAAACGAACAATGACGGAGATATCGTTAATCTAACTGACGCTTGTGAAAGGATGCCGAACAACATGATGGATTTTCTAAACGGGGGTCCGGAGTTTCTTGAATTAGCTGAACGGTATTGTATGAATGCAGACATTGGTGTCTGTCGTAAAAAATCCAACCTTAAACGATAAATATATCATTCTGCAGAATGAAAAACGACGAACAAATAATATTGCCGAGAAAGGATGTGCGACTTCTTCCTCCAATCACAAATCCTGAAAAGGTAAATTAACATTAGACATAAGTTCGTTACTGCATTTTAAATTAACTTTCGTGCGCACGGTAACAATATGTTAATAAACTTAACTCTTTTAAAGATTATCTGCGTTGGATTGAACTACAGAGGGCATTGTTTAGAACACAATGTACCGATACCGACAGAACCAATCATATTCAGCAAATTCTCAAGTTCAATAATAGGTTTGTTACTTAACACAGTTTGTCATGACCGGATATTATTATCGAACAGAGACTTTCTCAAAGCGATAAGCAGTGTCCACTGTACTACCACTATTGCGCAATACAGCTTATTATTGTGATCATTTTAACTTACTGAATCTATTATTTTGTTAGGCACAGGCGATACAATTCGTATACCACAGATTGGCAAGGAGATCGACTGGGAAGTTGAATTGGTTGCTGTCATTGGCAAAAGAGGAAAACACATATCGGTGAGCAGGGCACGAGATTGAGCTAGTGCTGTATCATATGTTATTTTGAATTTCCACTCAATTGAATCTGTTACTCGGATACACAAAATTACTCAACAAAACCATCAAAAAAGTAAAACCGCCACGCTCTAGAACAGGGTTCTAAAACTTTCTGGGCCGCGCTCCCCATACATCTTCCCGCGGGAAACGTAAATTCGGTTTGCTGGCCGCACTTGGCCCGCGGGCCGCAGGTTGCACACCTCTGGACTAAATAATCAGTGTGAAACTTCCACTGATTTTTAAATAGTCAGTAAACACTTTAGTTTTTTTTAAAGCCTTTTCCTTATAGTCATTCACGCCAAAAGCTTTTAGTCCAGCATTGGAATCTCAATCAATTTCATACTGTTTTTTTTTCTGCAAGAAATCAGACGCTCTCGATTATGTTGTCGGGTATACGATCGCAAATGATGTAAGTTCGCGCGATTGGATGAAAATGAACGGAAAACAAGCTCTTTTGGGAAAAACTTTCGACACATTTTGTCCACTAGGGCCTGCTCTTGTAACCAGTGACGTTGTGCAAGGTTGAAAACGACGAATTTGTGACGTAACAAACTAAAAGCAGCCTGCTATAACGAGAAAAACCTCCTGAAATATGCAATCGAAAATATAGATTATATAGAAAATATAGGCTTCCAAAAACTACTTTCATTGAGATAAGTAAAAACATCACTCTATGCTGACTTCTCGTTCGTTAATACTGCGCATTGGTAAAACAATCTCTAGCGAAACCGTCACTTAGCACAAAAAACACTGTTTGTAAGATATTGTCATTTATTACAGCAATTATTCTTTATTTTAAAGAAATCACACGCATTGGAATACGTGGTCGGTTATACAATAGCGAATGACATAAACGCTCGTGATTGGATGAACAGAAATGGACAGCAGGTGCTACTAGGGTCTTCCTTCGACACATTTTGTCCACTGGGACCAGCTATTGTAACCAAGGAAGCTCTGAAAGGTTGATAATTTGCTTTGCAATGATGAAATCGAGGGTCAGGGATAGCATGCGTGATCATTCAAATAATCACAAAATTTATGTAAAGGCACTCTCCGACTTACGAACATTCGGTGATACGTTTATTGTTACGAAGTTTATTGTAGTCCAATTTTTATAATGCTCATGCCGTGTTGCTTGAAGAGTCACTCTTATCGAATCCATAGAACATATCTCGTTATAGCAGGGCTGTGATTCTTATTTTGCCGACAATAAACATATCGTTTTCACTCTTAGACCCGCACAATCTGAACTTAAGATGCAAAGTGAATGGAAAAACTATGCAAGATGGCAACACGAATGAACTGATTTTCAAAATTGACGACATCATAGAGCACGTCTCTCAATTTTTTGAACTTACACCAGGTGACATTATATTGACCGGGACGCCTTCAGGGACCGGTATGTCCCAGAATCCACCTGTTTTTTTGAAGGCAAGTATCGTAATCTCCCGCCTATACGGCGTATTCAGTACCTTATTTTTATAAATCGTATTTTTGGCACACCGTAATTGAGTTATCACTAATTTTGTCACTGATATATTTAGGATGGAGATGAAGTAAGATGTGAAATTGATGGAATTGGATATATTTCAAATCCTGTTAAGAACGAGTAAAACCATTCTGGTTAGAAGATGTGTAAAACCAAAAGTTTCAGCAAACACAGAAATTGGATTTTGGAGGATGAAAAGCTAACGTTAATATTCATAACTGGAAATGGAAGACCCGAGCTGGTTTCAAGACTCTTTACTTATCATACATGTCTTTCAATCATTTACCGTATGTTACTCAAAACTAAACTAACTAATAAATGAAAGTTTTATCTTATTTTATGGAGCTAAAATTGTCAGTACAGAATTTACATTTACATGGTGCATATGGAAACATCTTCGATTAATAATTACTACGCAATTGTAGTACACTCCGTAGCAATGCCGATTTTACAGACCTATTCACTGCTTTAATTCGATTCAAATATACGAAAATTTTGAGTAAAGCAAACAATGTAAAGAAGAAGGACGGTGTATCACCTTTTTGTATTTGTTCAGTGTGCACACAATACCGCTGTTAATATTTAGCTACCCAGACAGTCTGCCATTGCTGCTGATGTTGGCAAAACGATTGCTGCAACGGACGCTAAGTTTAAATCAAAGGAAATTTTCACTTGCAGCGGCTAAAAAAATGAGACTAGTACAGTTTGAATACAAGGGCTTGCAGAAGTAAGTTTTCTGCTGTTTCTGTCTACTTCATTCGTTGATTAGAATCGTTTTTAAATCATATCAATAGTAGTTATCGTCGCTCGTGAGTTTTACAAAGCTATTGCGTTGTAGAAAAAGTGCTTTACGGATTGCGTGTTAAACACACCAATAGTCAGTAAAATACTGATGGATTTTTCAAATATACGTGTGTATTTATAAGGGTTGGCATAGAAACTAGCGATGGTGGAGATGTTGTCAACCTCACAGATGCAGATACAAAATTTCCCGATAATATGATCGCGTTTCTAGGCGGAGGTGACGAAATAATGGAATTGGCTAAAAGGTACAATTTTTGAATGCTTATTTAATTTTTAGTTTTTCATATTTTTTAATATTCTATGAAGTATTTAATAAGTTATTATTTCACAGTTTTGCTAGCCAGAAATTGCATATGGTTCCACGAAATGATTTGCGGATTTTATCACCTATTACTGGACCAGAAAAGGTATCAGTTATTCTAGAAATTCCTTTCTTAACAGTTGATAATCTGATAACTTGTTTCCACTTTTGATAGGTTGTTTGCATTGGAATGAATTACAAAGACCACTGTTTGGAACAGAATGCACCTATTCCAACAGAACCAATCATATTCAGCAAGTTTACTGGGTCTATTATAGGTTGATAATTTTAATTTATTGCTAATGGTGCTCAAATATTTTACAAGCCAACTACAGGCAAATGTTGTAATGTTATCATATTTTCCATGTTTTTTACTTTAACTCAGTCTGACCTTCCTTGCAGGACCCGGGGACCCAATCAGACTACCAACAATATCAACAAAAGTAGACTGGGAAGTTGAACTCGCAGTTGTAATTGGAAAGAAGGGGCGGTTTATCAAGGTAGATCTCTTTCTGCACACTTTCGTAATTATAATGTTACTTAATATACTTTTATTCGAATCTTTGAACTTATATACGCATATATTCTCGATCCTAAACTTAACCAAAATACTTTTGTCTCCATCCAGAGATCAGATGCCATGGATCATGTTGCTGGCTACACAGTAGCACACGATGTGAGCGCTAGAGATTGGCAAATGGAAAGAAACGGGAAACAGTGGCTGCTTGGAAAATCCTTCGATACATTTTGTCCATTAGGGCCAGCACTTGTTACTAAAGATGATGTACCAGGTAAGATAATATTCTCCATCCTCTATTGCTAAGTACCTTGAAACACTGCTTCAAATAGTAAAAATTTCCTCAGGAATCAATCTGCCCCACCTTTAAAACATGATTTCATCAACCACAACAATAAATATATACCACTACCACTATGATATATCTTATTTTTATTCCAGATCCTCACAATCTCAATCTTAGATGTCTAGTAAATCGCTTTACAATGCAAGACAGTAACACGAATCAACAGATTTTTAATACGGAATACTGCGTCGAGTATATCTCACAATTCTGTGAGCTGAAACCCGGAGATTTAATACTGACCGGTACTCCGCCCGGCGTGGGAGTGTTTCGTAAACCGCCCATATTTCTGAAGGTAAGCTTCATTATAGGAATATTGATAATTTGAAATGTACTTCAATTTAACACTTATTTTCTATAGGATGGCGATGAAGTGACGTGTGAAATCGATGGGATAGGCAAGCTCACGAATCCAGTTATTGCTGACTAATAGTAATGCAATGACATTGTTACAATCAAAGCATAAAAAAACACCTTTCATGAATGCGACATATAGTTTAAGTAACTGTTCCTTCGAATTTCCTTCATCATGTTGCTGCCATTTATTGCAATGATCACTATCAATAAAACTTTTATCAACACACAATTCCTTATTTTATGTTCCTTCCAATCTGAAGTATGTTATTGAATTAGTTCTCATGCAAGACAGTGCCTACTCCATCACAGCAGGAATCTAGTATCAATCGCAGAACCTATTTTATATAAAGGCCAATTTCCTTTTCACACCTATGTAAAGTAGTACTGTACATTATAGAATCAAAAGCCATCCAGGCACTCTAAGGAAGCTTCAAAAGTTTTGACCACCCTTGCATTACAGCAGCATATATTATCATATTTTCCTAAGGTTTCCCATACCTTCATCAACATATTCATATAACATCCACAAATTTCAGGACGCGACCGCAATAGTTTAACCAGCTAAATTACAAAGTAATTTTTTTTAACTGAAAATTTACTGACCCCAGAGCCACACACACCTATGACAAGCCCATACAAAAACAATTTAAACCAAAGACTGCAACCACGATTCAATTTCATTCAGACTACTTTGCTCCTCGCTATCCCCTTTCACATTGCATTCTGCAAAATCAACTTGGACTTTACCAAGGTGTGAAAATTCAAAATCTTTTCCTTTGACACCAAGATAAACCGCTTTCTCGCTGTCGCTATCAATACTGGTCAAGGCAGCCGATCTAGTTTTTCTCAGAGTATTGATCTCTTTTTCAAGCTGGGATTGAATCAGCTTCTTCGATTTAGATGAAAGAAGATCCTGCTTATTGCAAGCTACCAACACTGAAGGAAATCCTTTTTGTATATTATCATCGCTGAGGACGGTGTACATCAATTCAGCGACCTCTTTGATATCTTTTGAAAATGTAGAACTATCAACCAGGAACAAAATACCACGAGCTGTCTGCTTGTACTGATCGAAAAACTTTTGTCTGATCGCTTCCTGTCCAGGCAAATCCAATAAATTAAGAGTTCCATCTTCAGAGGTATACACAGCCTCGTTTTCACGAAGTGACGTTAAAGTTTTAATGCTTTTTCCTGTCACGAGTTTACTGAGCAAAAGTGTTTTCCCTGAGTTACTCAAACCAACGATAAGTATTCCACGTCTCCTGATACTTTGGGAAGATAGTAATTTCCATACAAGTAAAGTCAGTAAAACAATGGCTAGAGAAGTTGCTATTGCGAATAGCATCAGGTTCTCTTCTCCGACATATTCATGATATAATTGAACGTATGGTTCGATTAGCAGAGACATATTGATATCAACTTCGCAGCAACGATAGTTCATATATGGTTATTCGAACGAGAGATCTCAATTTTGTAGTTTTTTTTCCCCCAATCAAATAATGAGACAAACCGATTCAACACATGTTCCACATATTGTGAAAAATTAGATCGATGTGGAAATACCAAATATAATCACACCCGCCATCTCAACGCTATTGCTTATTCACTTCAGACTCATTCTCGTGTCTAATCCTTATTTATTGCAATAGAAATCGGATTTAGCATAATTGGCAGTACATAGTAATATCCCAACTACCACCTAACCAAATCTAAATGTATTGCTAGTATAACAAGTAATGTTTTTGAAGAACAGGATTTGGTGCGGATGAATTTTTTATCATCCTGTTCTACTTCGCAATGTTCACATAATTGATGACGTTCACAATACCTCAACCATGACCAACATCATTTCTACATTTAGAATTCGACGTATCTTCATTTAAACAATTTTTGAATGGAAATACAAGTATATTATAACTCTAAATACCTTTTGCAGAACAGAAACAATGTTAGCTCTGAGCTAAGTACATAAAATGATTTCTTAGAAATGTCACGAAACCACCACACTTATTACATCACAGGAGCAAAAATAAACTGAATTACTATGGTTACAACAATGACTAATTAATCAAATTCTATTTCGAAATTGACAGCAAAAGTTTTTTAGAGGATTTTCTGATATTTCCCGAAGATTTCAACGACAAAAACGGTAAGCTGTTCAATTCTTTATAGCATATTTGATATTACGTGGATTTTCTATAAAATAGTGTAGCGTTTCAAGTTAACACTTCAATTCTAGATGGTGGGAATAAATGTAAGCATATAACAGGTTATTTTCCATCAATTTCACGTCGTGATACAGAGTAACTTCGTTAAAACGCGCCCGGAGTGCGAATACGTATATAACGCGATGGGTCCGGATAAGTTGAATCTTCAACAGAGCTCGATTGGCGGCAATTCAAGGGCCGAGCTTTCCGATATTTAACAAATTCCATCAAACTCCATAATAATGTTGCGTGAGTGATATCAGGGCCTAAATTCTAAGGTGTATCACGTTCCCTGGCGTCTCTTGAAGGGGCGCAACTGACATTAACTTTCTGTCAGACAACACTCAGATTGCGAAAAAAGTGAAAGCATGGAACGTACAGTTGTAATTTTCACGTAGTGGCCAAATTCGTTAATTAAATGATTAATAAGTTTGATTTGTATTGAAGTTGATATTATCGTAAATTTATCTTAAAGCCTCGTTTTCACGAAGTTAAAGATGTACGTCGAATGTTTTGAGCGTGAGGCAATTTCAGGGCTTGTCATAGATGCAATTTTTCGTATGAACGCCGCTGTCTAAACTTATCATGGCTAACGCTGTGCCCAAGACAAATAAAGTTGCTTTGGACTGAAATTAACATCGCCAGAATCAGATCAAAGTGTTCTAGGGCCCTAAACTCAGTGAAACCCAGTCCTGTCGTTTGAGTATAATTTTTTCCCATCACCAGTACAGTTCGAAAGTCAACGGCAAACTGATTCAGTAACGTACAGTAACAGTAATCCGTTGTAGTTTTAAACGCTCAGATACTTTTTACTCAAAGTTTCATTCACAAAAAGCAACAGGACTAGGCCTGCCTGTGTTGAAAAGACAACGCAATCGTTTTCGCACCTTGTCTGTCAGTTGGTTAGGTTTATGTTTGTGTCTGGGCACGCTCGGACCATTTGTTCAGGTCTTGCTTCGTTGCTATCATGTGTCCGGACGTTTGAGGGTGTGGTATGTCAATTGTACTTATTTATCAACATAGAAGATGTTCGATAGAAAATCGTTTATCTATTTTGACACTGTCGGTGTTGGTGGTATCTATATATAAATTCACACGATGTATGCTATGGGATTTACTGGATACTGTTATAGATACGGCGGTCGTCCAGCCGTTGAAATTGTGTTACTCGTACGTTATGTGATCCACTAGATATAGCATAAAGCAATGGAGGACGGGTCTGGCAGGTAAAATTGCTATTGACTATTACAAACAGTAACTTGTTTGCTATATTCTAATTTTGGGCTAATACTCGAATCAGCAGGTGTGCAGGCAGTAATTATATTGCTGTGCTGTTAAAATGTAGTTCAATAAAATATACACTTCATTCAAATAAAACACGGCCACGCAAAAGTTACATTTATCATTTAAGATTAACCCAAAATCGAAGGAATTGTGATGGAAATTGAAGGCATCACTATTCAAAACTGAAAATATATTCCACGGTTAGCTCATAACGTTCTTGAGATCGCCACCACGATCGCTTATGACATAGTTTATCTTGTTAATGATAGAATCATGTAGCAAGTTTTGAAGACACATAAAGATAACTATTTCTAATTTATCATATGACCCCCTGCGTTGGGCTACTTTAGTTGCTTCAACTCAATACTATCAGCAATTCCGATCTAGATACTCGAACAGTTACCGTTTGATACATTACGAAATGTGCTGATTTTTTATTCTCCATATTTTTTTCATTACCATTACATAACAGGCAGATTACTATACAGTATACCATTTAGCTTTTCAATCGAAATTACTTTACACCATAGTTTCGCGTATTCTTATTCGTATATTTGTAGTGGTATTTAGGAAAGCGTTCACCTTTGGAACAATTGGTATTAATTTTCACGATCAGCTGTGAGAGTTTCCCTGCTGTCGCTAGAATACAATAGAAAGAATAATACGGCGTAACTTGAAACCCTTATTGGCACAGCGAATTCAACAAGACTGACAAAAGAAAGGATCTCATTATTGTCTTCGCTTGCCCTACAACGAACGTCCTTCACGAAACTTTCCAGCTCAAGAAGCGGCCGCATTCGTCACTCGCTCGTTGCCAGCTCAACTAACAGACGCTTCAAGACAAGCTCTACAAGATCGATCTTCCACTGATAAAGGTATGTCGCTGATATTTTTACTTTTTTCCAATAAGGGCATTTTTCCGGGAGTCGAATCATAATTACGGTTGCAATTCAAATTCAAAAGAACCGTTGTTCGGACCCCAACCGCTACCCTAACCAAGGTAGCACCTTTCTATAAATATAGAGTTTGCAATTGTCCCATTTCTTGGGACAGCACTGATATAGCGTTGACGAATGCACCCGCAATGCTTTGAAAATCGTAACCAACGGCTTTAAGGAGTAAAGTGTCAATTCCACATATGGAATATGGGGATCGCATATGAGGATCATTCACCGCTCTCCTAATAGCAGCGATATACGACTTTTGTTATAGGGCGTCATAGTACAGGGGCGCCCTTATGGTGTCACCCTGTTTCTAGCAATTGTTACGGCGAAAAATCACTAGTACTCCGTGCGGAATGCTAGTGGTAGGAATGATTTTTAGTTTCGGTAATACGTGCACCCCAGTTTAAAAAAGGATGGGTTAAAGATAGTCGTGGATTTTGAAAGATTAGGGCAATCAATAACCTTTGACCCATCGTCTTGAACCGAATCTCTAGAATGGCGTTCAGACTATCTTGGAAAAAAGTCCTGCCTATCGCAAGCGCAGCTGCCGGTACCACTGCCTTTGTTACTCATAAACTGAGACAGAAGACTTATCAAGTCGAGGCCGCCGGAGCGACCAGATATCCCGCCAGGTCAGAACCTTTTTTTTTCATTTATTACTGACGCACATATGAGTTATTCAAACGGGCGATAAATAATAGTTTTATTTACAAAATATTCTACACATTCGAATGCACTTTTCCCGGCTAACAATACACACGCATATAATAATGTTAATAATTATGATGATAGGGCAAAAAACAATTAAAATTAAAATAAACACCGTAAAAATGTTCCTATCTAGAAAAGTGCGATTGTGGATAGCTGTGTTTTAGATTTCTAGTTCGTAATTCATTGTTTAAATAGTTGTTATATCTTAATTATGTGAGTCATCATCCCGATTAGCCTGGGTGCAGGAAATTTTAACTCCTAGAATGATTTATCACTAGTACTGTAGATTCTCTAGTCTAGAGTCTAGATTATACATAGGGTTAGCCCAGAGAGCATAATCAGAAAACAAAATGTACTAGTTATTCTAATAGCTAGTTGCTAGTTTTTATGTTGCATATTTTGTTTGACACTGTTATGTATTGGGTGGTACTTTAGTACGCGCTCCACCACAGTTTTCGGAGTTCGTATTAGGGTTAGAATTAAGAAATAATCGAAAAGGATTCATTAACTACGAGACTAACATCAACCGTTACCCCAACCCTCGAACCCTAAACAATGTGGTAGACGGCATACTATCAGCAGCCACCTGTAGCAAATAGTTTTGTGAATTTGACTCAATTCTGATATACACCATGACATTAGTAAAGCACCAATTAATCGCGTGGAACTTGCTGGTACTGTAGAACTTTTTCCAAGTTCATGCGACCATCACAGCGATTGCTGTGCAGCAATATTAGTTCAATAAAACAAGATCAGATAAACCAAAAGACTCCTACGAGTTGCCAAGACAATACGTTACGCAATAATCGTCCATATTGTTACATATACACCGCGTAGTGGCCTTATATTAACTTGTTTGTCTCGTAATTATAAATACAGTAAAAGCTTGTTAGCAGCTTGAAATCCAGAAACCCGTCAAATTACTTCGAGCCGAACATTTATATCAATAGGGATTTTGCCGAGGCGAATCAAATTAGTTCAAGCTAATCGAAATTCCGTTGAAGTAACGCGATCTTACTTTTCGGTCGTGAGTGGGCGTGCGAGAGCACAGCCTTCGCGTTGGAAATACTGTATATACCGTTAGCTCGGCCCGTGTAAGATTTTTCCTATTTATTTCTTTTGGGTTGCGAGTACGATCGCTACGATTACAATCGCGAGCAGTAGAGTGATTGCGACCCCGATTATTATCCACATTTTATAGTTTTTATACCACATTTTCTTCTTAATTTCCTTTGCCTTTTTCTCGAACAAATTTGCCTTTTCTTCCAGTTGTAGCGCGTTGTCCTGGATAGATTTGAAACACACATTACTAACTAGAATTGTACCACAGTTATCGATAATCATCTGATTTTTGCCATAATTTTAGGGGGTAAAGTCCCCTCCTTTGCCCCCTTGCTCGTAAGCCCATGTATTCAACACTATATTTCCAGTAGAAAAATTAAATGTAAATAATATAAGACAGCAATTTTAATCGAGTTTTCATTATAAGTTAAAACCTGGGGATAAGCCATAAATGTTACTACAGTACTTAACTTACCTGTAAATTTTCGATTTTCTGGCCTCGTTCGTTCAGTTTATCTGCGTTTGTCTTCATAATCTGGACGACATCGTCGACCTGACAAAATAACGTCATACATATAGTGAAAATTACGTCACGATGACGTAGTGGGAACGTAATTCGCCACTCACCATCTGATCCATTTGAGCCAATTGGCTGGGGCGAGCCTTTTCCGAGTTTTCCCTCGATGTTGAAGCCCCATGATCGATGCTTCCAGCCCTGCTGCCGTGGGGTGACACTTTTGGCGATACAAAGGGTGAGTGACGCGGACTGGCAGCAGGCGTACTGCGTGGGGAAGTGCTCGATGCCTTGGTTGGCATAGTAGCGAACAATGAACTGGGAGCAGAGGGGGGCTCTGGAACGTGAATCAATAGTAAAGAATTGAAAGTAGCATATAGTTTGCGCAATAAGATATCATCCTTTGACACGATTTTATTTTTATATTTGTAGCTCTTGTAGCCGCCTAGTGTTCGGAATATCGTCGAAAATCTACCTACTCACAGCAGGTCGTTTTACCGTTGATGAGTAATTATGTAAAATGAAAGGAAATATAAGTGGATTCGTCGTTTGACTTGAAAGACGCACTTTTTAAGAACCTGATGTACACAGTATGATTCAACAATAGTCTCCGAACGCTTTTTATCCCAACCCCCGATTTTATTCGATAGGATAAGCCTCCCCTTAAACCTGGTATTGTTTCTCGTATAATTTCTGCTTACCATCGGCGCCTTCTTGTAAAGGACGTAGTCGATATGTATCACCGCTAGCGACTGAGGGAGTTGATTTCACTTTCTGGCTTGTTCGATTTGTTTTCCCTCTCGCAAACCTGTGACAACGTAACATGGCGTGTGACGCGGTGTCAAATTACTACCAACTGGCCATGGAAGCACTAGAGGGAGACATAGTACATACCCGACATTGCTTGGCTTTCGTGACATCACCGCCTGTTCACAGTTGGCTTCGATTTTATCTTGGCATTTTCCATGGACGTTTGTTCCGCACTCTGTTAAATATATATAATATATGAATTTAAACACCATATTACGGTAACTATAACACTATTTCAAGACATCATTTAACCGAAGTATTACGTTTGTTTTATGTGACCTTCTGAATACTGGACAACAATAGCGGAGTTCCTCCTTGTAATCAGGAGTGTATTTGTAGCGGTTCAAACGACAGAGTACAAACTAAACTAACAATAAACTCTAACACTTATAATCTCAACGCTGTCACACCTGTAATCGCTACAACCGCAGCCCCCGCGTGAGATGCATGAGCTGTACAGTATATCGTTAAACTCATGTATCTATTTTTATTTTGAACATACAAGGGATAGGGAGCATGTGCTTGAATGATACTAAAATGAATATTTAGCCAGCCGGTAATTTATTGCGACTGTGATTCATTGCGAGCATATGTCAAGGTCCATCCGACATCATTCGTGAACATAGTAAGGCAATGCGATCAATTAAACTGGAAGAAAATGCATTGTATTCATGCATTATGCCTGGAAATAATTTGCATTAAGCCGTTTCCGCTCGTATATTAGACATGGGTATTCGAAGAATATAATTGTCATAAATAGCTAAAATTCTTTCAGAAAACGAACACGGGAATTGATTGCTTATACTCTATTACACGCTAACTTTCAAATGTGAACGCCTTATAACATATGACTTATAATATACCCTCGCCCGAACCATTTGTTACGGGCTTGGACTGAATAAACGAAGTACAGTGTGAACTTCTCTTGTATTTGCTCATGACTTAACAGGGAGGCACGTTTATTGCCACGCGTTAATATCAACATTTACCATGTCCATACAGCAAGCAGGCTTGTGTTTGATGCGATTTATTAGGTGCCTTTGATCACAGTGATTTAATACCTTCTGATTCAAAGTCAGGGTTCGTATTATATTCGTAAAAATGCGGTAGTTCATAATTGATACGCTTATACAGCACTTTGTAGCATTGGAAGGAATGAATAATTGCCGCAGCTAGTATACAATGCGTACCATGCGATGCTATTAACAATGTACTGCGCGTCATATTTCCGACAAGTGATATGTTACATCATGAATGTTACGGAAGAGGAAGAAGATACGTGGATGCGTATCGCGTAGTTGTTAGAATGAATGTGCAACGTTTTCCCAATGATGTTGGTTAATTATTCACCATTGCAATGATGAAGAAGTTTCCCCGACCCCTCGTTCCTACGATCGGTGATTTTTTTGTGTGTACAGTACATGCACTCCTCGCTTAACGATCATTCCTCGTTTAATGACCGTTACAAAGACTACCAACACTACGACCGTTCCAGAGTGAATAGAATCGTACTTAAAACTGTTCTAACGCCCCCTCGCGAATAAAATAGGAATCTGGGTATATACCTATAAGTGCTTAGTCGTTGAAATCTTACCCAGATGAGACCGGATTGCTTGACTAGTTTAATGAAGCATAATCAACATACCCGAGCATCTCATCCCTTGATTTACAAGACCAACAAGCAGTTTCTTACAGTAGTCGCAGTAAGTTGGTTGTTTGTAAGTTTTTTCACGGAAGTTGTGTTGCCCGACGATCTAGCAAAGAACATTTGCTTTAATACTATAAACGAACTACTACACAATCACAAATATATTGTTTCACATCTGCTTACCAGTTCTATGCAATGTTTATTCAGATCTTCCTGACATTTGTGATGCACATCAACCTCACAGCCTTAAAGTAAAAATAAGCGATATGAGTAATGCCTGTATATAAATTAATCAGTGGCGTATACGAGGTATGGCACATGTCTTGGGCGAAACTTGAAAGGGGCGCCACTGTAAGCACATCATGGCAATGGCTTGTGATACATGTGAATGCTTTTCTCTCCCTCCATAATGTTATTAATACCGTACAGGTCTATAGTTATTTATAACGCTTATATTGTTGATGTTGTGTGTGTGTGTGTGGCTTTCATCCGGTTCATCATTTTCTAGAATTAGCAGTAAATGTCGCATCATCCGTTCTGTTTAATGAGTTGCGCTAGGTTAGGATATTTAATTATTGTATGTACTGTATAAACGTATACAAAACATACAGTGAATTCCATTTGCGTGATACATACAGAATAATACACAGAATGCGTGATCATTCTATTGACTGATGAATCACGTTGTGAGCATAACAAACAGCATTAATTAGTTTGTATATATTTATCAGTTTGAGCATTCGTGTTGGTAACATCCATCGATAGTTGTTTCACATCACTACTTTACAAATTCCCGTACAATGTCTTCGCTTCGATACAAATACCGTCACATCAGTGGCATTAGATCATTTGTGTTGGCACAGGTGACCCTCAGTTTTTGAACGATTTCAAAGTGAAAGTAGTGTGGGGTAGTGGTAAAGTTTATTGAATCAAATAGCTCAAAGCTTCGCGTTACTGCAAATTAGTTTCCTCATTAAATCCCAAACACACTTACGTTTACAACGTACTCCTTGCTTCATCATTCCCACTAGGAGTCCGTTACAATGTGCACAGAACGTTGGTCGCTTGTAGTTGTGCGTTTGGAAGTTATGTCTTGTTATACTATCCATATCGATTTTGGTCCGACGAACTGGAGCAAGTGTTTTTTCGGGGGACGATTCGGCACTGTTGAACGGATTCTTGTCGTTCTCGTCGAATGGATTTTCGCCTTCCTGTAACAGAATTATATACCGGGAATTATATTTCAGAATAACGGACATGTAACGCGAAATAGAAGGTTCCCCCATTCCATAAGTGTTGGTATCCAATCTTGCCTAGCACACAGTAACGCCTAAGTAAGTCACTGAGATGATGGTGACTTTCAGTGATGTTTAGGCCAACCATCATCCCATCAGTGACTATAGCAATACCATCCCATGTATAAATATATCATTTCCCGAATACCATATGGGGGCCATTCAAAAAAACAGAAAAACTATTCCACCCGCCAGCACTTAAGATGGAAATTTACTGACTGTGTGTGTGTATTAAATTGTAGATCTGAAATTTAATTTCACACAATCTGAGAACCAATTCCAATGAGAGAATTGTGTTGTTATATAATACCAATGACATGCGATATATAATAGATACCAGTTGTTGTGCAACACACGACTGAATCTGCTATGCAGTGAATGCACTATAACTCCATCACTTCCCTCTATAGAAATGCCTCACCAGGCCTGCGCAACTCTACCTGCTGCCTGTATATGCAGCTGTCATATGGCCATATACGCATTTAGTAATGCATAAGTGAAAAACAGTGGAAATTTGCAAGCATACACTTTGGCTTTAATACAATTTGCATAATACTTGGGAGCGGGTCATGTGAGGGACTGTACATACGGAAATAGCACCTATGGCACTGAAATTTCACCCCACGTCCAAACACCTGGCACCCACCTTAGAGATAACTTTACCATAAACAAATGATATAATACAGCTACTAGGGTATACCTAAGCAAGGGGGAGTGAAACTAGTCTTTTATTTTCAAAATTATGGCACATCATGGAAATTACATCCGCACTTTCATGTTTAAGCATTTCTTTATAACAATCTGAGGGTTAGACTGACATTAACCCGGTTACGTTAGGGTAGATTGAATTAGCTTAAGCTAAGTTACGTTTGCTTAAGGTTAAATAACAATGTAAGCTAACATGACTCTTTTCCCTCATCCAATTCTAATCTTACCTAAACTACCCTAACCTAACCAAATGGTCCCGGGTTTGCAAAGGGACACTGCTGCTAGACTAGAGTACCCGTACTGTCATTTATAGATTCTAAGCGCATTGAAAGACTCACGATTGTTGGCAGCCAGGCCTAATTATAACATATACGAAAGTTGCATATATTCTTAACATACCTTTACCGTTACTGAGGCCTATTGTCTGCTATTGTCAAATACTGCGGCGCTACTCGCTACAAAACATTTTTCTACCTTTACGTATTCCACAATACAATACCTAAAATCACTCGCATTGTATATTTGCCGTTAAATAATATTCTCAGGCTTACCATTGTGAACGTTGAATGTCTCTTTATGCGGAGCAGAAACAATAGTTGTGTAATGGTATATAACGCAGTAATAAGAAATGCTGCAATCAATAGAGAAATAAATTACTGTATGGTGAAATAGGAGACGCAGAATGCAAGATATTGATAAATCAGCTGACACATGTAAGAATAGAGTAAAATATGTCCCATTCAGTCGTTTCAGATAACTATCAATGAACCTAGTTGGTTGAGGATATATGGTTAAACAGCATCTACCCCCGTCGTTGTGACACACGCGATAAATGCGCGAACCTCACCTATTCATATTCAACCTTTGCACACCGCGCGATTTCATGCACCCGTTGATGTTATGTCACAAAGTGCTTCTGTGAAGGCATTGTTCGTATAGAATAGAATACATAACGATTTCACAACCAACAGTAAGAAATACAGATGAGATATCATTGAATTCATCGTATACATTCGTACATAAGTCATATTTGTATTTGTAAATTCAATGCTAAAAATTAGGGGTCCGCTCACACCTTTGCATGGGGAGCTCAAAGGAATAGATATACAGTACTTTCATATCCGACACACACACACACACACACATACACACAGTTTCTCCTTTTCTTTATGATATGAATTACATCTTTGTTTTCTTATTGAAGTTGTAAGACATTCAAGGATAATTTAGCCTTATGGAAACCAAACAAAGAACATATAACATTTGTAGCAATACACTAACCAGCTATCAGCAGTAATACAATGAAGTAAATAGATGGCGTTCTGATTCAAAGCTACTGGCCCATTTGCCATCAGCAGCGTACGGCCATGATTAATACAGTAACTTCTATATGCCAATTCTTGGTCTTGTTACAGTAGGTAGGTATTGCCTAGAAAATTATCACATTCATTCGCGGTATCACGAAATCGCAGTTCCCTGTCCTGATCACTCTGTGAACTGACTTTGACTGCTCTCATTCATCATATACGATATGATCATTAATAAGTGATGCCCGTTTTTCCTAATCCCTGTATGATCACATGGGATTGACGCTATCTCACGCTATTTTATGCTGGATTACAGTTACACTAGCTTTACAATTTACACACCAGTGTATCTAACAATACATAATTAATATCGGCTGCTGTTACAAGTACAGTACTTCGATGTCCATGTTATATTTATTATGGTAACATTTCTCGAATACGAATAAGCTTGGCTGGCACGGTTTTCTAAGACTTATTTCCTGTATTACTTTACATTGCTTGGGTCTTTCTAAACATTCACACAGTAAAACAAGTGTAACTCGTTCGATAATATCGTTTTCTTCTTCGCCTTCTGGTAACATAAAAGCGGTAACATCGCATACCACACTTATTTTTGATTGCTATGATTTGATTCCCTTTTTGGATGTAAACGAGATTGAGCACTTCCTAATTGATTTGAAATTTGAGTTCAGTAAAATTAATCAAATGCTAATTATAACGATTATGATCTATTCGCCTCGCTTATAACTAACTTCCAGGGATCTGTAATAATAACAGCGTTTAACCTAGGGCACTTATGACGGTATCTCATCGTGTGGCAGAATCATCAGTGTCAAGTGGAAACAGTAGGATTATCTTTGCGGTTGCATATTCGTGGACAGGCTTAGCCTTAGGCATATCGGATTACAAATACAGTAATATAATTATTATATCTTCTTGAAAGTGCTGCGTGTAAAATCAGTATTGCTGATGCAAAACACCTTACTGTATATATACCAGAGCTAGTTAAGATTGCGCTCTTCGCAGAACCTGAATTTGGCGTTCCTTCATATTATAAATCCATTCATCAACTGTTGCCCAAAGCATTATAAGCATGTATTCATGCGAGGGACCTAGTTTGGGATACACTGCTCTAACTAACGCTCAGTGCAATCCACATCAGAGAGTTCACCACATAACTGACGAAATCGCATTAACGGAACCATATTTTTGACAGTGTAGCATTATGATTAATCACCACTGCGTGCGTATTTCCTAGCAAGATCGTTTGTGTCGGAAATTCAGCATCAACGGATACATGAAGGCAAGACTACTTAACAGATTATTAATCATGCATTTTGCAGTAAAATGAATTTTGAATTGTCACGCAGAGCAAGCTCGCACTCACGATTGCTAGATAATGTTTCCATTACATCTTTACGGATTTCTTCATTCAGACTATTCATATAGAACTAATACTTGGTAACTTTTCATAATCTCATGATCTCTGAATTACCGCTATTAAACTTCCATTTCCCTCGCTATTTACTGTACATACGAATTCAAATCAGGGACATTAATTAGCAGTTGTATTGCATGCTAATAACCGGGAATCTTAAGGCAATTAAACGCGCTTGTAATTGTATTAAAATCGCTTGATTTGCGTGAAAGGTTGTCGCAGAAAGATTTACCTATATCTCACCCTGTGTAATCAACCCATACTTCTTTATAACTCGTTCTAACTGCAAATAAGTATCTCTATTCCCTAAAATGTCAGACTCACTGCTGCGCCATGCACTAAGAATAACCGGCATTCCATTTTTGATCGAATAATACAATGCAGCATCTGCTCTCTGCCTGTCGGTACGCCTATGAAAGCTATGCAGAGCATATTGTTCTCCATATAGGATATTTGATAGGGTTGCATGAATCACATTTCTCCACACAATACACACTATGGAATGAGAGGATGATGACGAATATCACGTCGCTTCCGAATCCCTCACTCAGCTGAATGCGTGAATTGTTATGATAAGATTGCTGACGCAGCATACAGTAAACGGTCATCAAAATCGGCACCTGCGTACTGATCACCACCGTGAATCAGATTTAGTTGAACGATGTCATTATATCGTCGGGTCTTATGTC
>QXVX01009683.1:5292-22421 GCA_013436065.1 Halocynthia aurantium | reverse complement strand
AAATAAGAGTGTGTGAATGATTTATAATAGATTAAAATACGTTTAAATAAATTCAAATTGTTAAATAAATATGTGGTTTCAACTTCACTTATCGCGGGAGGCTCTGGAACGCAATACCCGCGTGAGGGATACTGTATATATATATATATATATTATATTGTTTGTTCTGTTGGTCTTTTTGTTACTGCGTGATTGTTACATCAACAGTTTTTTTTCAGTTTGTTAATGTTTGAGCAGGATTTTTGTATATCAGCCAATGATAAATTAGCATAGTTAAATTCTTGTAGTTATTGTGATAGGATATGCAAGGCAGTTATGGTACAGGACAAAATTTTCGAGTATGATGCTCTAACTTATTCATTAATACGTCAGTAGATTACTTCCCTGAGTTTTGATCTCACTAATTGAGGCAACTGGCACCTACTATGTTTAAAAAATAATGCTACATGATGATTTTGTGGAAATTTAACAAGAGAAAAACAACTATTCTGGGAAATATTTTAAAATTATATGTCAGAAATTATCGTTCAATGATTTATCGCTATTTGGCTTGCGTTCACGGAGTTTGTATCATTTTCATAACAAAGTTACTCGTAGCTTTGCACATCCAAGACGTTTCATCAATACAGTGATTATTGACCTTAGTCATTGTACTATTATGTATATGAGTCACCTGGTGCTTGGGCATACAATATAATTAACTCAACTACGGTAAGTCCTTAGCTCAGCTGATATATTTCTTGATGTTTATCATTTTTTTTACTATACAGATAATTAGTGATATCCTATATAAAAATTTGTTTGAACGCTATCTACTCAACAGCTACAGGTCTTATTTTTTGTAGGCCTACGTTTCTCTGCCTGGGAAGTGTCCATAGAGGTTTTAATTGGGGCGAAGGGATTCCCCAGGTGGTGATTTCCAAATTTAGAAAACATATTGGATGCAACTTATAAAAAAATATAAGAAACATATATTATTGTGTTTATTATATTGTTATTCTGTTTTCAGCTAGAGACAAATAAATAAGCGAGTTAGCACTTCTTTATAGTATCTGTATCAAACGTAAATAAAAAAGTGAGAAATACTATGTCTACTCCAGCTAGACGCCGTCTTATGAGGGACTTCAAAAAACTCCAGGAAGATCCGCCTACCGGTGTCAGCGGTGCACCAACAGACAACAATATAATGATATGGCACGCATTGATATTCGGACCGTCGGATACGCCTTTTGAAGACGGCACATTCAGATTAACAATTGAATTCACGGAAGAATATCCGAATAAACCACCCACAGTAAAATTCGCTTCAAAAATGTTTCATCCGAACGTTTACGCCGATGGAAGTATTTGCCTGGACATTTTGCAAAACAGATGGAGTCCGACATATGACGTGTCGTCTATACTCACGTCTATCCAGTCATTGTTGGACGAACCTAACCCGAACAGTCCCGCCAACAATCAAGCCGCGCAGCTGTATCAAGAAAATCGCCGAGAATATGAAAAAAAGGTTTCATTTATCGTTGAAGAAAGTTTGAAAGAATGCAGCTTATGATTTAAAAGCAAATAACTTTGTCTGTTTATTTTACCACAATGTCACAGCGCTTTATTAAATTAATGTGTGTTCGAACTGTAAATTACTTGTATGCGTTTGCGATAATCATTGTCACCTTACTTATATGAAGTAGCATTCACATTTACTTGTCGTATTATAATAAATATACATACAATGGAGGTAGTTGCAAGATTACGCTGCACTGCATCCACCGCCTTCAATAGTTTGAATATTGTCTTTTTGTTCACTTCATTTGCATATGGTACTTTTTGGTATGTATGTCCGCTACTAGGTAAATATTTACTTTCAACTTCCTGTTTTATTCCCGTATGTTTTCGGTATAAAGCTAAGTTAATGACGTAAATAAATATATGTAAAAGATTATGTGTTGCCAATGACACAGGGTAGTGTAAATTCATGTTTTGTTTTATGCGAATGAGTTAAAATAGGAAAAATATCAATGCACTTCAACATGTAAAAGGTTCTGTATTGTGTTTGGTAGTGCAGTGTCAGCTTGAATTTCATAGGCTAGCATTTGCAACTCGCAGGTGCTTACAAAGCATGTCTCTGACCGGTTACGAAACATCTTCTGTGCTTGATGTAAGTTTGCTTCCACATACACACTTTGCAGTCGAGAGACTTTTTTAGTGGTGTCAGTTGACAGAACGTTCCTGGCTCAGAATGAAGCCTTTCAAAATTTGCCATTTCAGATTTACAGTATGTACAAAAGTTAGTACAGTAATCCCTCACCTATCGCGGATAAAGCGTTCCACAGCCTCCCGCGATAGGTGGAACTCCGCGCAGTAGAAACCACATATTTAATTAATTATTTGAATATATTTAAACGTATTTTGAACTATTATAAATCATTCACACACTCTTATTTACCTTATTAACCTTTACCACAATCATTTGACCGGCTACCTAATTTTTTTTAACTTTTAGCGCTTAAACATAGGGGGGGGGGGGGGGGGGGGGGGGGGGGGGGGGGAAAATACATACAATATTACATTAAAATGCATGCAATACAATCCGTGATGTAGCGAGCAATCCGCGATAAGTGAACCACGATATAGCGAGGAACGACTGTATACTGTATCTTCGAATATGAGACGTACCTCGTATTTATTTATCTTATTCTAGATTCTAGAAGATCCTGCAGTACATTTACACAACATCTGTGTCGTTATGTCAATGAGACCCAGTAGCCATAATTCAGCATATATATATACAGTATGTAAATGAAGTATATCTGCTTCTTTATGGTAAACTTTATATCCTCCTCCAACCTACTTGGGTTCGATCAACTTGGAGACTTTTGGTCAAACTGTTTGTTGTGCGAGTCAATATAATGAGATATTTTTGACTTTATAATGCCTGACTCCAATAATCCGGTGTATTTTCACAATATATCGAGGCAACTGCACTTTACTGTATAAGATGCCCGCTTGATGATCAATAAATCAATATTAGCGAAAGAAGTCCTTATCTGTCCCTTATACTGATTTTACGACCACTCGTGAACGAAGAGAAGGTAATTAAAATACTAACCATCCTATTTACATTACTCAACAACCAAAAATTGGGTTGATAATACTATGCTAGGGTGAATTGAAATCATATACAGTATATTGTAATAGGTGTATCTTTCAAAATCTCAATATTAATTGTAACACAATTCTAGTTACCGAGGTTTTTTAATCTTGCTATGGATCCCTAGCGCCACTGCATACATACGAACACTCACTCTTTTTTTGGCTATTATGATCTACTACTATAAAGTTAAACGTATTTATATCTGTGATTCTTTATAGCACTATTTCGCATAATTCACCGCTATTTAGCACAGTTTTCATTGACGAGGTTTAATAGACACTGTTCGATTATGTTTGTAAGAGCAAAGATTTGGTCAATGCAACTTCTGCCCTGTTGAATTCCCAGTTGCTTTTATCGCTGTTCTTGTTTTTTAGGATTCCGTTTCACATTAACATATGATTCCTTTGTGTAGAGGATTTCAGATTAGTTATAGCATTTCGTGTGCAATCACTAGTATATACCAATAGACTTTATATTTGTTAGGGCAGTACAGAACCATATGGGATGGTTTAACATCCCATATGCTCTTGAACAGGGAGTTTATTACCTGTAAAGTTGCCAGATTCATCCAGAGCAGGGATGTTCTCACCTTTCCTATGTGTTGAGTTATCCATTATTAAGTTCTGCGTGACCTCCTGACTTCTTATATAAGAACCTGTTATTTTTTTCGCGTTTGTATTCCAAACAAAGGTCATAATGTCAAATCACAATGCCGAGTATCTTACATTCTTCGAGCACAGTCATGAAAAAAACGAATAATGAAACTAGTCTTTGTATTCATTACAAGCAAACTTCATACTCGTATCCCTATGATCCTAACCCAATTTACAGTGACAGAATATCTGCACTGAAAGTGAATTTGTTTTCGTACCGCGTGGTAAAGTTGGCTAAGCTGCAATTTATTGAGAAACAATCCATACTCATGATAACATTAAGATGCCAACATGGAAGCGTTTGTAGCATTACATCGAGCGAGGAGCTCTAATTAATTGCGAGTGCGAGTAATTAGAGATAACGTTCAGTTATGATTGTCTGCATTACATTACACATTACACATTACATGTCATGCCTTCCGAATGCTGACCATAACAAATACCTCATGGTTTCCATGGAGGAGAATTCCACTTTCAGCACGAAGTGGGTTAACTGTTTACAGAAACTGAAATTTTGCAATAACACGCTTGGCAAAAACTTAAGGGAGGTATATTTTGGACTAAAGAGGTATATTCTGGACTGAAAATATCGACATAATCATGAAAAAACACAAGGGGGTTATATTCTGGACTATAGGTATATGTTGGACTAGAGAGATTTACTCTGGATTAGGTGGTACACTCTGGACTAGACACAGTTTTATTTCTTCAGGGCCTATAAAAAAAAAGGTGAGTTTGAAGCAGCTCAGTGGACTAATGCAAGACTTGCAGTGATAAAGAATAAAGGGGTACTGGCTACCGCAAACGTTCTACAGTGTGAGAATGTTTTAGTGAATTTAACCACAGGGAAATGGGTAAAAAAAGCTTCAAGTTATCAATGACAAGAACTCGAGGAATATCTGGATCTATTGAGAGCTGAAGAAAGAAGAAAGAGATAAAAATACAAGCTGACAAGAAAGATTAAAGTTCGCTAATGTGCACAAATATTGTTATTTTAGCAACTGTATATCCAGTATATGGTAATTTTATTGTATTGGAATAAGAATTTGGCTATCCCTAGATAATTCAAGATTCAAAAATCAACTCACCACCGCAGTTAACATAGTATCCGCAGTAGAGGTAACAAATGTTGGTCGTGTGTTTTATTCAGTGTGTTAATTTTGAGGGAGTTGTGAACGCAATTCGGTATTATTCAGAAGTTTTATTTATATCATCAGTATACAGGAACGGCCACTATGGTCTAAACTCTAAACTCTAATTGGACAGCCGATACAGGTAGTTGGTGCGACGTGATGAGTGTATTATCTTGCTGTAATGATGAAACGGATGGATCGTGTATTGAAACCGCTAACTGTACCTGTAATAAGTATGTTATTTGATGATAATAATAATAATATAAACTAACATTGTGGATATTTAACGTAACTATCACCCGGCAGGATAACGTAAATTATTTTCTTGAATATGTTTTTATGACAATATGTTTTTATGACACGAGTACCAACATCATTTAGCAAAACAACTCTATGTGACGGAAAACAACCCACCTTCGATGCTTGCTGTTCTGTGTTTGCAGGACCAGAAGAGGCTGGCCATTTCCATAAGGTGTTCAAAAGATTGGTGGGGAAACCAGAAGCAGATGTTATAAATGGTGTAGGTTTGCATTTGTTCTGGGATGCCGATTTAGTCATTGGTGAATACCTTGGCCCAGCTGTAGATTATATCGAGGAACGATACATACAAGCTGATAATATTACTGGTCAAACACGTTGGCCTCGCATTGTATTTGTCCCGCCCGACTTACCTGGTTTACTGAAACCACCCATACATCGGAAGCATCAGAAAAAAGCAAGTGTTCAAGCTATATAAGAAAAATGGAAACCTATTGCGAGAAGCACGGAATAACAGTGCTCCATTTTTAACAACATCGAGAATGTCCACAGCTATGATGGAACTCATTATGCCTTAGCTGTTAACCTCATGGAGGTGCGGATTTTATTGAATTATATTGAATCGCTCGATACTTCATTCGTCTGATCCTATAGTGGCTTGTCTACCTTTTCTTTGTCAAGTAGAGACTGACTTGCAAAAATGCTCACCGACGGGAGAGTATGAGCTAACTAGATATTGATAACAATACCACCGATGGAAATTTTTCGTTCATTATTAACATAAAAAAGAGATTCACGATTTTTTTCGTCACCATTGCCCTACCCAGATGCGAACTGGTCATCCAGGAATTTGAGCAATTCCCCGTGAGTAGGTACCGCTGGCCTCCGAAAATTCCTTTCTCCAACCCCGGGTATTTCCTTCTAAATATCGGAAAGTTGCCCCTAACGCATCATTATAATTATTGGAAGCTATAGTTATAGCCTATACTTGTTAGCGCCATCGCATGTTGTGGACTGACTGGCCGACCTACTAGGTGATTGATGTTCGGGCTTGTTTCAAGACCCAGTCTGCTACTGCCCTTGAGTCAAATGTTTTGTCATCAAATCTACTGACTCTTCTCACCTAAATTTTTCAGATTTCCAATTTCATACGTGGAAATTTTTTGTTTTGTTTAAGTGTTCGGACTATTAGGTTACTTGCTTCCTGATTTTGCCATTTTGAAGACTCATGATTGGTATTTTGATCTAATGTCGTACATGATATATCTTTGTAGGTAATCACCAATAATGTGCGCATTGTCTAAGAACCACGGATTTAGGCCACAGATTGATATTTTAGCCGCTAGGAGACACTCATAAGTAAGATTTTAGTCTTTTCGGTTTCGGAGGGAGCTTAAGTTTAGTTTTTTCATGAAATATTCAATATGCATCTGGACCTCCGTGCGCAATTTAACAGAGATCTGTCAAGAATTGATGACGTGGCTTCAGGACAAAGAAACTTTAGGTAGGTACATGGTAGAGATTTTTTCCTACGAGATAGAAAAAGGATTTTAGGAGTTTAGTCTCTCAACCTAACGTCGTACGATAAACCTCCTACTCCCCCTCTCACTGACCCAGCCTGTCACTTGTTTTCTAACGACAGTTGTTATCTTCCGTGAGTTTTTTGTTTTCGTACAGCGCTGTCACACGTCACATGTTTTTTGATTTATTCTTTAAAGTTGACGCAGGTAGTTTAATATCCTGAAGTAGATTTTTTATTATCAGAATAATTTTGATTATCCACTAGTGAAAGTCATGAAACTTGAAATGGAAGATGTAGGTTTAATTTACCATTCAAGGATCGTTTAGGGTTCAATGTAGCAAGATAAACTACATTGACCCACTCAGCTGCTAAAATATGCATCTGCGATGAACATAAGGTTTATCGTGATCTTAATTGCACGCGGTTCACCATTGATCGTATCTGAGACATATATTAAGGTAATTAAATGGATACCAATGTCACCGAAATGTAGTCTGTCATATATTTATACGAGACGTAACACCATGTCACCCATTTCCCAAAGGTGTTTTACCGTGATATTTTTATACTTTCATATTGTTCAAGCAAGGTCGCATTGAGCTACATTGACGTCAAACTAATCCAAATATTTAGTGGCGTTAGTACAGCTGTCAAAAATGAAAAGACCTTGAGTTGCAAATACATTCCAGTTATAAAAGTGAACTAACTCGCGTACACTTCTTTCATACGTCGACATAATAGAAGCATAAAAGGACAACGCCTCCGAAACACCGCAAATGTGATAGAAAATATACATTTCGTACTATTCAGGGCCGTTCTTCTGTGACATAGTTTTTTTTTATTTATAGATGCGCACTAAGGGTCGAACATGGCGAAATCCCTCCCACTAAGGTGGTGTGTAGTAGGCGGAACTAGGGAATTCTATTTCCTTGTTATTACATTTAAATTATTCCCAAAGAACCGTCAAGGGAAATTTCCAAAGTACTAGGTATGATTCCATGTGGATATTACCTTCCTTTATACATTGATCGCTTCTTTCGGTATTACCATGGAAAATTAAAATCATTAATGGTATTATTACAATGGAAGATAAGAGGGATAAAACGGAAAGTATTTTAGCAAGTAATCCATTCGGAATTTATGGTCACCCTATCGCTGTTATTCTATTATGCGATCTGAAGGAAATAAAAAAGATTATAGAAGAAAAGTGGCCAATTTCGATAGGGAAACAATCTTGAAATTTGGATTTCGGGTTGTGATGGCAATACTGCAGGTAGAGTGGCCATTTATCCAGTTCGCAGAAAACCAAAATCTAGATTGAACTTGTGTAACCTTCAGGTAAAATTGACGTCCGGCTGGCGTATTCATCTAGTTAGTGAAGTGCAGCTGTCGCCAATATAAACACGTTTAACAACTAAAAAAATCTCTTAAATAATCATTGCGACATGATCATGCGACATTTGCATGAATGAACTCGCGAACATATTTTTAGTGTCATAATAATACAAGTACTATAAAAGAGTACGGTTGCGCCTCCGTAACTCCTCAACATAAAAATACACTGTATACGTGTAGTCTACGTGCTTGTCCGACGTAGTTATGTTATTTATAGAAGTCCCTCCCGTCAAGAAGAAGGTGTTGAGACCTCTACCCGCAGCGTGTTTTAGCTATATGTCATTATGTAAAATAAAAAATCATCCATTGACAGCTTTGAAAGGAAAAGAAAATGGCGTGGGAATGTGCTTCCAATTTTCAACGCTGATTGTTACCGAGAATTATTGGAGAAAATGCTTCACGTAGTATTTACATTTCTTTTTTGAATGATTACATTTTTCATCAATTGAACTGCGCATAAAAAAGTTTTATTTATTGAGTTGGGAATGGAGAAAAATTGACGCGATCCTTCTTCTTGCTATTGCAACAGACAGTCCTTCCGATGTCGAAAATTATTCGTATAATTCATGAACACGCTTTTCAAGATCATTTCCATAATACCAATTTATCGAATACTTCTCCAGTGAATTTCTGAATAATCGTTTATCGTAAAAGGTGGGTTTTTAATCATCTGTCTTTCGACTTTTTCCCCGCAATCGAGCTGGGAATAAGCACGCCACACATCGTTCAATTTTGTCAGGTTTTGTTATATTCGAAACTGTTTGAATAATATCTATTACACCATCAAACGTGTTTGAGATTCCAGGATTCGTGTTTCCTCTTTTTCAAATCGAATTCAATTTTCTATAGGTAGGAATGGAATGGGAGTGCGGAAGGCCTTATTCGCTGCCGCCAACTAGTCAGCACTCTTCCGTAATCCAACTACTCCTGTTTCAAATAGCTGATTATTGACTGTAGGAGAGTTCCTAATTCTATTTCGGGAATATATTACGCCAGGGTTTGTCAACCTTTTGCCTGTACGCCATACCACTCACTGTTTGCTCATTTCAATTCTTGTAACAATACGTTAAATTTGTGCCTTCGCATTTTACACGATAGCTGTATATTTAAACCTTTCTCTTATATTGGAATGACCGTTTAATAAGGTGTCATTCCAATAAAGACTTATCGGTTTGCCAGGGGTTTGAGTTACTGTTTTCAATAGTTCCGCGACTATGGGGTAATGTTTATCCAAAAGATATAATTTATTCGGCAAAGTGATAAATTATTATCAGTAACTGAAATTAATATAATCCAGTGGAATTAACCTTCGATAAGGAGCCAAGCCGATAAAAAGTAATTTACCTGGGGTTCAGGAACAGTTTTTATACGTTTTATATAGAAATAATTTGGACTTATCAGTACTGTATCGTACATTTACGGGAATTTTTGTCAGATATATAGGCTATTAATCGAGTATATAAAACAATACAAATGCCGGTATTGTGAGTCATCCTTTATGGGTCTACATTGGTTTATCGGATTGAACGATAGTAACCTTTTGTTACTACGTTAGGCTCAGTTTTCCCTCCTCCTCCTCCTCCTCCGTTGCTAGGAAACGGAGTGGTAATTATTTATGGTAGATGTTACTCAAGGTTGCACAGTGCATAGTTCACCTTAGGTCATTCAAATGCCAAATGGAATATGTATATTGTTTTAAAAATCAATACGCCACGAAATGGACCCGTGGTCACCATTCTGGTGAACTGTGATGGGCTATATGACGCCAACAACTTGCTGTTTGTTGAACTGTGAGAAGTTTAGGTGGTAAATATTATAAGGGAACCGCAGGGGCTCCTGGATCTCCTTCTCTTACTCTTCCATGAGTAATAGGAAGCGTAACTTCAAACAGCACCGTTATACAGAGAACGTAGACAGAGGCAAGCCCCGCCTACTTTTTCTTGTAATTGGTCGTTAGTCAATCGCGTGATGGACGCAGGAGTAAAAAAATTGGCCGCCGGTTGTGTGAGAAGTGTAGAGAGGTCACAGTAGGACAAAACGTAAGTATAGAATGTATTCGTCGGCGCGCCGTCAGTATCTTCATTGTGCTGGCGTGAGCGGACTTTTTCGCCTTTCGTTTCTTTCGTTCTTGTTTGCAGAAGGCTGAAAAATAGGGGCGTATAGTTGAAGTATTCGGGCCAACGCGATCCATTGAGATTGAGTGATGTAAGACTCTTTTCTTAATTTTCATGTCAAATGGGAAACATACGATATCCGGTTTCAGATCCTAGTTCGTATAAGTGAGTAATACGTGGCTGATTGTAGTTAATAGCGTCGTGTCGCGAGGACAGGTACTAGAGCGTCATTAGCTTAGATTTGATGAGTAGGCCATATGTGAGACTGTACAATACTTATGTTTTCCGTTCTCATCTAGATATATACGTAAATTTATAACACGCAACACTCACTGTAATCCCGCGTGGGTTCATTTGAAAAATATCACAACGACAATCGTCTATCCACGTTTGTGAACTGCAACCAATTTTTATTTGGCATATCTAGGTGTGCTCAATAATCAGACAACACCGATATATCTGTTGAATAAATACGTTGCAATTTGGCCCAGTTGGATCACCTGAAAACAATCCGAATGGCATCCTATGTCACATATTTGATTATATTGAGTGTGGTTATCTTCAGTTTGGGAGGTGAGTCGAGGCATTATGTTTAATTTAGGGAAGTGTGTACATGAATAAATGTTTTTTCTTAGATCAGATTTTTTTACATCCGATTTCTGTGAATTTTAATTAGCAATAATAGCATCCTCAATATTAAATTTTGCCATCGAGATAGTTCAATAAAATATTCATTTCAGTGTTCTCTAAAAACCGCCTTTTTCTCCACAGCAGCTCAAGATTCTGTCGACTCAAAGCATACAACATGTTATGGGGAGCTGGGTTGCTTCAGTATTTTACCTCCATTTGCCAAAACCATGCCTTTGCCAATGTCACCGAAGAAAATAAACACAAGATTTTTCCTGCACACAAGGTACCTCAATGGTACTCAGCGTCTCATCAAGGCAGATGAATCGAGCATAAAATCTTCGTTCTTCATTCCTTCGAAGAAGACAAAGGTTATTGTCCATGGCTTTGTGGTATGTCATTGTTATTAAATTTATTTCAAAAAAAATTTAAAATTCATGGTAATAACGAATCATTTTCTTTACATCAGGTAATGAATCCCGAAATTGCCAATTGGGTTCCAGATATAACTCGTGCCATTCTCGCCAAAGAGGATGTAAACGTCATAACCGTGAATTGGGTAGGTGGTGCGAGGGTCGCCTACGATCAGGCTGTTTCTAATACAAGAATTGTTGGGGCTCAAGTCGCTCATCTCATCAAAATGTTGATGGTAGGCTATATTGATTAATAAATTGGCTATTCAAAATAGAATTCGTCCATCCATTCACCCTTCATTCACATTCACATCCTAGCCAAATGTTTTTCACCTCAATAAGGATGAGTTTTATATGATAAAGACTGGAAATTTTACTAAAAATGATTATATTACTAATTTTGTAGGCAATACATGATGCTGAAGCTAGCAGCTTTCATTTGATTGGATTCAGCTTGGGTGCTCATGTCGCTGGATTTGCTGGGAAGGAACTCAAGAAAGTCAACCCGAAGTTCTCCCTTGGAAGAATCAGTGGTACGTGCTTGTATTTTGTGTGATCAGTTACATTGACGAAGTTCGGTTTTAAAATGATTTACTCCCTGTTCAGGCCTTGACCCAGCAAATCCGGGTTTCAACTCTGATTCTTCAGAAGTTCGTCTTGACAAGGAAGATGCAAAATTTGTTGATGTGATTCATACAGATACGAGCACTCTTCTTGTTGTAGGTAGGTAGCATCACGAATGTTTCGCTTTGTGTTGTTAAAAACATTTTCCTCTACTTTGGACCCACATAGCATGTTATTTTTAACTGGGTCATGAGTCTGCAGAGCTTTGTAGTTTCCTCTTACATGTAAGAGAATAGAATACTATGGCTCAGTTTAGCCATTGTTTATAGTGATCTCAAACTGAGAACACACGCCTAAATCCAAACCATTATAGTGTTCAAAATATATGTAATCGTTCTGCATGTGGGGTATTTTTAAACAATACCAGATGTTTGAAATTTCATCGCCCATTGTCTTTTAATACTCATGGATTCATAATGATGAGTACCTATTGTGTTATTCATTGTTCTCATTATTATTGATTCTCAGCATCTGGCCTCAATCGCAACATCGGGCATGTTGACTTCTATCCTAATGGGGGTGCAAGTCAACCTGGATGCAATACATGGAAAAAAGACTCTTCGTGGGTTACAGGTACATATACGCTACATACATTATGAAAATAAAATGATGATGCTGTAATTGTGGACGTCTATTGTATTCGAAACAATTTTTGGAATGTTTTCCAAAAGGAAGCGCCTTTAGGCATTCTAAACAATTGTCACTCTTTAATTAACCTCAAATAACATTTTTGAAGCGCCTATTTCTGTTAATTCATCTCTTTCGACAATATCATGCCTGCGGCAATAAATGCTAATGTATTACTTAAATGGCATGCGCGAGCTTTGCATTGAAAATTTGGTTTAATGTTTACAATTTCGTTCTTGGAACATTTAACCTTCGCTTATCTGATGTGGTGTTACCTTCTCTGAAGGTTCAATTCGCAAAATACATTCAATGATTGACTTATTCATAGTGGGTCGACATCATCATTTGCTATTCACATAGTCATATGGAAACTGCCTTCAGGGCCTCCAGAACCATTGCATCTATTTGATTACTCTGAAACAACATTTCTCGGATGTCTGTTTCTGTTAATTCATCTCTTTGGACAATATTATGCCTGCGGCAGTAAATGTTAATGTATCACTTAAATAACATGGACATGTTTTGCATGGAAAATTTTGCTCAGATTGGTTTAATTCCATTCTTGGACCATCTAACTTTCGCTTATCAGATAAGGTGTCTCCTTCCCAAGGTTTAATTCTCATAATACATTCAATTATTAACTCATTCATAGTTAGTCAAGAGTCATTCGTTTTTACTGAGTCATGTCATGTGAGCATCTTTCGTTTGGTGTTTGTTCTAACCATTGTTACCTTGAAATCGGAGAAAATAACCTCTGTATATGTTAAAGAAATCTGAATGGTCGATAATCGTATGATTCACTGGTCGAATATTGTATGCTTCAATGGTCGAATATCGTATGATTCAATGACGTCAGTTATGTACACTTAACCTAATTGGTGGCAGGTACTCGATAACATGCCGGTACTTGTAGTGTGCGATAGAGAATGGCGTGATATGAGTTACGTCACCAGGAATTTATGTGCCCATCCGCCTCATCACGAACACATGCTCTTTCAGCATTTCTATTGACTTATTGTCGCTCAGATACCTCTAAGAATAACGGACTGCTTTTGCCCTCAACGAATAATTCTGTGTCATTGCTCCTAGCGCATGGCAACGCCCGCGTGGTCTACTACCATTCATAAACCCAAACTATTTACTCGCTTGCCCGCGTCATCGTTCGAGCCGGCTGCCGCCACTTACGGCATGACCTCATGTTACCCGAGAAATAAGTAGGTTATGCGAGTACGGAGTTTATTAGCGGTCGTTTGAAATGCGCAATTACGTGATGGAATACGCCAGTTAGCCGTATCGTGAAAGCACTCGGAAATTCCCAAAAAAGGTCCTATTTCATTTGCTATGAGGCACGAAGTCTAACGAAACCATTTTTCATTACAGCTGTAACGGATTCAACAGTTTGCGACCATGCGCGCGCACCCGAGTTGTTCACCAACACTATTAACAGCACCGAGGATTGCAACTTCGCTGCCTACAGATGTAAAAGTTACGAAAAATTCAAGGTAAATTTGTGAATGAGTAACTACGTGTAGCTGTTAATGATTTTAGGGGAAAGTTCCTTGGTACCCTACTACGTGTCAATATTTTTGTATATACGAGTAAATATTTAAGTGATACTAGAGAGTAAACCCTCAGCATCATAACAGACAGCCGATCTAATCTCAATTTCTTTACAGAGCGGACTTTGCGTCAGGTGTATGGGAAAAAAGTCAAAAAAATCGCGCTGTGCCCAGATGGGATACTGGGCTGAGCCACCGGCGACTAAAAAACAAATCCAGTATTATTTGGACACCAGTGATAGCGCGCCATTTTGTGGTAATTTTTTTTTAATAATTTTTCTACGTGAATTGTCGGAATATCTCTCTACGTCGATGTTTTCATCTCATCCGTATGTCGCTTAACCTTACATTCTTCCTCACAGCAAAGCATTATCAAGTCCAAATGCATTGGAGAAAAGTCAAGACGGGTAGCATCGATGGATTTAGGGGAAAGCTCTTCGTCACATTACACGGCGACATGGGAAGTACCAACGAATACGCCTTGAACGAGTAAGTTATAAAACCGCTGTTAATTTCGGATATCCCGTAACCCTGATTTCTTACGGTTTTTTTTTTGATTTATTAACAGTGGAGCCACCTTCGCTATCATTCCCGGAAAAACGTCGCGATTTCTGGTCGTTCAAGATTGTAAAAAAGACATCGGCAACGTCGATCGCGTGTCTTTCCGTTGGGAGCGCCCAACGTGCTGGACATACTTTTTCTGTCCTCAAGATAACGTGTTCCTAAGAAGGATAAAGGTTATTGACGCATCGCGACAAAAACGGTAAGCAAAACTACAGTAAGTCCTCAAAATACGAACAGGTTACGTTCCAAGAGGTTGGTCGTAACTGGAATTGTCCGACCCGTTCAACAATGTCACTCATTTTTTGGTTGACCCTTGACCACAATTGACCAATGACCATTGACCCTTTATATTAAAGCTGTAAAACTAACAGCCCTTTTCAACACTTTTTCCTCCATATCCACAGATTAACATTCAAGCCTCTTGAAATGGACCGAGACAATGACGGGCGAAAGGACCTTGTCGAGGTGAAGGACGGTGAAGTAGTTGAACTTTTCCGCAAGTCGTATATCAGAAAAAACCTTTCTGATCGTCTCAATAAAAACTCGATCAACCATAAACGACTACCGCTTGTCGTTCCGCAACTTGTCGACGTGGACATGGCCGATAATACAACGCCGAAAGCGGCACTGCAAAGAAATATGCAACATGAGAACTTCCAAGAAAGAAACGATACTAAGTCTTCCAATTCGCCAGCGTCTTGAATTCAGCATTATTAAGTAAAAGTACAAAAAAGCGATTTTAACTCGATTGGTACAACAAGAATATGTATTCTTTGGATAATCGTTATCCAAAGGTTGAGAAGTGCCCAAGTAAGGAAGTCAGCATTAGGTGATGCGGTTCTCAGAGCAAGAATTTCAGACGTTAAAGACTTGTGTCATAAATACCTCAAATTCGCACGGGTCACCTTAAACCATACTAAATATTTTCTCGGTGTTATTTTTTGAAAATCTCCTGCACGGACCAGGGTTCTTACTGTGCCAATCCTGTAGTAAGATTATACTTCGACATATTCTTACCTCCGTTTTTTTCAAATCCTTATTTTTTCGACGTAGAAAAAACTTGCGAAACGAGACCCAACCTTAAAGAGACTTTAGTTGCGATGCAATCATTTCTTTCGTGCAAGTTCGTAAGTGCCGAGTACAGTTCGTCTTTTCTCTGAAAGTTCTAGCAAATGTTTGTAACTGCTTTATATATTTATTTATTTATTATCACTGGAATTATTATTTCTATTATTTTTGAATATAATTATATTATTTATTATATTTATTTATGCCGTGTCTAACATTAAGTTTTGATTGTATAGTCGTCATGATACAACTGAATTTTGCGATCTGCTATTTGATATGGCCTTATCTACTTAACGGAAAGTTCCCTGTAGTCTTCTGTGTTCCGTATATACAACCATTAAAAAATACCACTGTGATCAAACATAGGAACGTTACATTTTAGATCAAATTACTTGTACCGTTGAATTGCCTACTAGTGCTGTAAAAGAGAACATATATTGTTACGCGTTTCGTATTCTTACTAAGTTTGCACGATTGCAATTGTATATTCTAAAAAGAGTAAGAAATATTTATCACTGTTGAGAGATATACACTATTCAACTTTTGCGGATAAGGTACTTCTTGTCTTACGACATATTCGATATTAATTTGCAAAGTATGACACTGATATATATCCTCTTGAACAACTATGCATTACGAACGCGTTCCACTTTCGTTCTTTCCTCCCGAGGTGCGAAAAACATGTTGCATTGCCAGTTCGGCATTAAAACTTCTTGATGTGCTCGTGACACTGAATCCTGTGCTCGCGTGATTCTGTATTTTTCAAATGTTATTTTTGCTGAATAAACTATCATTCTCGTAATATTAAATTCTCGATTGCCTGAAAAAGTTAGCAGCGAGAATGCAGATCATGTAATTGTCAGGTTAGTTTTGATTCATGACAATGAATGAGTCGCTTGCTAAATTCTTGTCAGGCCGAGGAAGGAATGCTATCTGGAGTCCGGAGCTGGAAGTAGTTGGTCGAATGACTGAACAATTTTAGGATGCGGTTTTGCGTACACTTGTTTCCCATTTTATTCACTGGTAAAGATGAGAGAATCACGTTTAAGACGCGAAAATTATAAATAGTAAACTCGCTGAGATAATATTGGTATGAGCAAATAAAATGAGTCTCTTGACTCGCCAATTCAATTTAATGTTTCATTCCTTTTGCCTCCAAAGATTTTGTATGGATAATGACCGAAAAACATGGTAAATGTGGAGATCAATCTTAATACTCATTCGAGTTCTTATTTTTTTTAAACACTTCAAATACTTTATCCTTTATAGTGCATCCTATTTTGTACTTTTAGAAACCGCGCGATAGCCTAGTGGATAGATTACTGAACTGAACAAAACTGAAAATACAGCATCCAGTTTTGTGATTTTTTTCCAACAGTGTTCTCATTGAACAGCTAGCTTCATCTACTTATATACAACGATAT
>QXVX01009681.1:0-19721 GCA_013436065.1 Halocynthia aurantium | reverse complement strand
CTTTATATTTCATCAACATGCTCCAGCTAACTCTTTATGATGTCATCACGATCCTGTAAGGACCCAAAACGTGGTTCCGCGCTTAAACAACGACGTTTTATCAAAATCATGAGACTTATTTCACGTAGGCGTTTGCAGTCTGAGCTGGGGCTTACAATAATCTTTTTTATATCGGGATTAAAACGTGAAGTTGGCGATGAAGGGATTTAGCGCACGAACGAGCGAACGAATTCTTGAACGATGACGTGTTCAAGATTTTAAATCTATTCCCGAGTTTTGTTATTGTTGGAAAGACATCAAATGAAATTTTATTCAATTCAGCAAAGCCTTCGCGAAGCATAAAACGTGTCTAAAGAACTCCAATACGAGCGCAGACCTCAGAAGATTTCGTAATCTAATGATAACACATGGTAATCCCGTTAATAAAAGCGTAACTTTGGTCGCCTATCGACGTTATATTGACAATATGATGAAACAACATCTCATGTATAGTAAACTCAAATCTTAAAGCCATCCTCGAATTCTATCGCACGCGTGGGTTTATAGTATAAAAATCCAAATACTCGTAAAGCTTATAAGACTACTTTCTTCAATAGAAATGGAATAAATGGAAAGTAATTTGTTTTTTATTTGTCTAATATACAACTGAAACCTTAAATTACTAGTTCCTTCAGCATATACGAACTAAGTAATAATTTTTCATTACTCTTACTATATAGTAAAGTACCTTGCTACGGGTACACACTTGTATATTATAAACACCTTCATAAGGTCTATTTAACCCAGTGTTTTTGATTCGCTTGAGTATGCAAATTCGTAATTACTATTTTAACATTTCAACCATCTTAATATCCGACAAAATTTCAAAACAAGGTTGTAAGTTCTAATCAGCATATGTGAAATGGAAAATATCCTCTCCATATAAACAGTGAATGAAGGTACGGTATGGTGGCCTTGCATTGGATTCTTATTCGACATGACAAAAAAGTTTTCATTATAAATTTTAGGAATAAACAAATTGATTTAGGAACTGTACAAGCAGGGGTTTACTGCGCATTAAAATGCACCTTGCACCTTGAAATGTCGACTATCACAAATCAATTTTAAGTCATTTGAAATTGTATACCCAGACACTCGCTAAAAGTTCGAGTACACTACTCATATAGTATACCAAGTATAGTAAATAATCTAATCAATAAATCAGGAGATCAAGATCATTTCCAAACGTAAGATCTAAAGAGATTGCATAAAAATTTAACGTGAAGATATTAAACGCAATGTTTACGTCGAAATGAAAACCAATGCAAACGTTTTCAAACATGTTGACGACCATTTTTATTAATTGAAATAAAATTGTCGTTACCGGATAATAGAGCTCGGTCTCCGCCACAGCAAATATTAGTTTTACTGATGTTTACTTTTGTCTAGTTAATAATTTATAAGTCTAGTATAGATGGAAGGAAACTGAACAAAGACGAACTATAGTATGAACAATAGCTGGATTGTGGAACAAGAATATAATAGCTAACCTATCCAACGCGTGTCACTAAAGTCCTGGATGATTACAACGTTGCATATATACAGTATATTCCATATTTATGTATGTAATATTATTATTATTATTTAGTACGGTTTGACTAATTGCTATATATACTCTAAGGTTCTGAGTCTAAACTACGCCAATTATATAGGTAAGAAACACATATTCACTAGGGATCTTGACCTTGAGCTTTGCAAATTTATATGTGGGTCCACACCCACCACAGAAGATCCATGCTATTGTTTCAAATGCGGGTTCCCAGACTCTGCTATTCTATTTATGTTTGAAATTGGAAGAGATATTACAATATTACAAAAAATCCAATGATAATGTCTCTACGCGACTACTACGAGTTGATCCACAAGGCCAAGAACAACCCCCAGAGTATAATCCTATGCTTTATGAGGATTGATATTAAAAGCGAAACCTATCAAGCAAATTATGAAGCGACTCGAACCATTTTCAAATAGTTGAAACACATTTTCAATGATTTTAAATTATTCACTCCAATATTATATTGCTTCGGAATAAGAGCACAGAATTGGTTAAATATTACCCAATATTTTTGCAGCTATAAATCATTGTGTACATTTCAGCTCGCATTTGTTCAACTCTGCTATTTTCTTACTCATAACAACGGGACCGCATGTCTCACGTTATTATAGCTATGTTACAATTGTTTTGTATTACCCAAGCTTACTATGATATAAGCTATAGCAATCTATTCAAATAAACCGTAAAGAAATCTGTCGAAAAATACCTTTAATTTACTATCTCGCCATATCTATCTACCGTCATTCCATTGTCGTTCTATTTTACTTATTGTTTACTATAATACTCGTTGTGTGTGGTGGACATGTCCTGACAAGGACCCCTATGTAAACTCCACTGAAGATCGTAATCTAGTCTGACCACAAGCGAATAACAGTCTCCCGGTAGTCAAGTTAATATCAAACATATCATCACATCTCTTGTCAGTTAAGGAAAAATTCATTTGAATTTAAGACTGTAATTTCGTCGCATTGTGGGGTTAGATAAATATATAGAAAACCAATACAATTATTAAAGCATTAGGAAAGTATAGTAAAACAAAAACCATCACTTCTTTGTCAACTCATTAGGCTGGCTATCGATAATCAGTTCAAGTATAGAGTTTGCTTAACACTCGAGCAATGCGATTGAAGTTTGCAAAATAGCATTACGAATAGTCGCTGTGCATAAGAATGAAGTAGCAATATACTGTACATTGCATTCATCAATCTAGTAAAAGGAAAGTTTCAAATCTCAATAATAAAGTAGAAACTGTGTGTGTGTGTGTGTGTATCGAAGGGTTCTCTGAAAACTTGCAAATACAATATACATTATTTTCTTAGAAAGAAAAGTTTTAAAACTCATAAATAAAGTAGGAACTGTGTATGTATGTGCCAATAACTCCAAGGGATTTTGACTAGGCGCTCTGAAAGCTTGCTCGCGGATCGGTTTCAGCGGATCGGTTCTATAGGAGACTTTTTTCAAATAGGGGTCCTCATTGGGTCCACAGGGTTCGTTTTATTTAATTTGGTGTGTTTACTTGGTCTTGCGACATGGTCTTGCCCGGGTAGTTAAGGCAAAAAATCTTAGGTATTTATCTGGATTCCAATTTTGTATGTTAGGAAACCTTAGAGCGGCCTTAAAGTAGGCAAGACTATCCAGCAATGCCAAAAATGTCGAAATATCAACACAGATTCAAGTTGCGAGTTTAAGTTCATCTTGAATGTTCAAGCACGTGAAAGATTTCGACCCTGAAATCCAATATCCTAAGCTCTGTCAGATGCCATTGTCGTTTACCATCATTAGCTTGGCGATGAAATTGAGTGGAAAATTACAAAGCAAGTGTTGAAAACGAAAATTCAAGGATCAATAATACCCTACCATAAACATTCCTGCGACTAACTGGACAAATGAGCGAGAGCCGAATGGCCAGTAGTGTTAACACATCATATCATCTAATAGCGGAAAAAGTAAATCGAAGACTTAACCCTCAGAACCACTGCTGTAGCCTGCGCGTAGCCAACAGTGACCATAATAACAAAATCATTTATTTACCATCTATTTTATTGCATTATGGGACTTCATAGACTATGAAGATGAGATATAGGGATGGTAAATTGTAATATCCGTTTTTGAGATATCAAAGAATGTTGAGTAAAACGCTAATCCATTAGCTCAAGTGCTGACAGCTTTATTTTGTATTTAAACATTAAACTATTAGCTTTGTAGCCATAAGACACCGAGGTCGCAACATCCCCTAAGCGTAATTAGTATATACTTATACAACTGTCCAACAGCAATCGTTTAAAAATAGAATTTCTACAAAACATAATGTAAGTGATTCGTCGTAGCCTTAAAAATATATTTGTAATCCGAAGAACAAGAAAATTGGTGTCTAAAATTATCTCTTACTTCTACGTAATGTATTAATTACTTACTACCATGATAGACAAGAAATCCTACGGTACAAAGCAGGACCGTAGCCACAGGTGCAGTCGCACTTGCTACCGAAGGTCAGGAGGTACCAAAATATATAACAGGTTTGATTGTTCTGTGCATATCCGTGAACAAAAATATAATATGTAGACTGTACGCAAAATTACTGTACGCTGAAAATTACTTCATAATAGTTTATACGACTGTTCACATCCTTATTTTAGGATCTGTATTCCATTGATGTGTGTAGTAACCACCTTCTACAGTCAGAAAAATGAAAAAATCTGTATATATCTGTATGAAATAAATTATCAAACGAATAAATTGGTCTATGGAATTCTATGTGGGGGTGCCTGAATGAGAGTCTGCAAAAAGATACTTTATTACTTATTTAATACTTAATATTATTGTTCGTTACGATGAGTATATATATAAGTATTACTTCTGCATATTATAAAATGAAAAGTTATAATCTTCATTTCTGACATTATCATTGCGAACAAAATAGTAGCATGGAAAGACCCATGGTGGTTTGAAAAAAAAAACAGGAATGTCCATTTTATGGGAAACATGAAGTGTCATTAAATACGAGACATTGTAAGTAGAGTAATTTTTCCATTATTACTGAAACAAAGTATTATTTTTCTACCGAATTATCCAATTAAACTACAAACTTGATGACATGTATAGAAAACTTCTAGTGGTAGCACCTTACACATAATGACATACTAACTATGAAAATAAAAGGGCATATCCGTCTCGAAGGCTGTAATTGGTATTGAACGAATGCGATATAATCTAGAGGGGACTCATTCATTGTCCGCGCGTCTTTCTTGTTCAATCATTTACAATAATTTTTTCCCAATATTATATAATAGGATTTTCCAGCATTTTCTACGATGCAGTATTGTGAAACGTATTTGGAATGGTTCACTATTATTTAAATAGCAGCCGAGACCAAGGAAGCAATAATTCAGAGCTGACTGCACTCGCGAACAGTTGGAAAGTTGCGCATATAGCAAGCATTGCAATTAAGCCCCTGTCCAAACAGCTGACTTCCATCTTTAAGATAACTTTACCACAATATCTACTCGAAAATACAAGTCAAGCTCGTTCATCTTTTAGTTAACAAGGTATGGCACTACAGGAAAATTACTACGGCACCTTTCATGCTTTCAGTTATGAATTATTTTCATGATTTGAGGGTTGGAAAAAGCTTCGAGTGGCGCCCCAGGCATGTGCCATACGCCCATACCTACCATACACCTTGGGTATCACTGGTGATGTATGCCAGGCAACTGCATGAGTATAGAGCTGTATTATATGTACATGTGTATATTACGAACTAAACCTTGTGGTACTTGCATGTTACCAACATTCTCGGACCTAAACAATCTGCAGACATTAATTTCAAAAGATCTGAAGATTGAAGTACTACTTCAATTCAATATTTCAATATTTTCTTTCCATTTCATATTTGTGAAATTATCAGAACTACTTATCTAACTTCAGCACAAATAAACAACAATCAAACTACAATTGAAAACGAACAATAATCCGTTAAGAGTTATGTCAGTTTGAAACGTGTATTTTCTCAAATTTTAATATTATGACGAAATGATTACGTAACGAATACGTTTTCGTGTCATCACCACTTAAAACATCCAATCATTATCACTTATATTTCATGAGGGAATTCAATCGGCCGGAAGCCTTCAAAAGGGGCCTTGAGAAACAATTGAGATGAAAAGAAGAGCTGACAATTTATACCATCATTCATGCAAGTGTTTTTTATTGGTCAGATTTTAATAAGTTTTCAAGTACCATGCCACGTATGTAACCTTCTTCAAGTAATAGCAATATTTCTCCAATTATTGCATAATAATTATGAATATTTGAATTGTAAGTTGAATCTTTTAGAAAGATAGAAAGGTAAGAAGGAAATAATCCAAAGTGTAATCTTAACTATCTCACTTAGAGTATATTGTACTTGCAGAATTTTCAAGTTATGATCTACTAGACTTATCACTAAAGTATGTTTATTTGTTTGCCTTGAAACGAACTTACCACATCTCTACGGCTCTAGAAAATTCGTCACTGAGGTATCCCGGAATAATGCATGAATAAAGACAATCCGGGTTCGGATGGGATGCAATTCTACTTAGGATCGCTCTAACGCCCCGTTAGCGACCAGAATAGCAATCTGGATACATATATCTATAAGAGCGAGTACAGTGTTCATACATGTCTATACGTAAACCTATTCATGAAGGCAAATACATCGCCTTCGGGATTGACAACACAATCCTCGCGATTCACAGTATTTTACACCCCCGTCTCTAGCGATAAGATCTCTTGGTCTACCATGAAAGCTTTTAAAATACACATATGACACGGAGTCTCGCTATCGTAGCTTGTTTATAGCAAAGTAAATTTACACAACAATTTTAACGTCTTTATCTTACAAAGACGATAAATTGAAAAGTGAAAAGCCTTTGTACAAAATGGTGGCGCCACAATTACCAATAGGCTACTTTATTATAAGCTTTACTTTCTACAATACCACGGGATTATAGTTTGCATACGCAGTTTACAGCCTTAGTAGCAGCTTCGGTAAGCCAATATAATATCTTTACAAAGAGATTAAAGGAACAGCTAAGGCCGTAAAGTTCCGTAATGTCGTAAATTTAGGCGTGGCAAGGTTCAACGTGCCGAACAATATTTACAGTATCCAGTGGATTCGGAGAACATGGCGGAATAAAAGCATAGGAGAGGTCAAGTCAAGACACATTGGATTCAGTTCAATATATCAGAGCACTACATTACTATCAAGTAAAACTTAGAATCGCTTCTACATAAGTAAATGCTCGTTAGCTCGGGGTCAAGGGGGTCAGACAAACTACTTCGAGTTAACCAAAGTTCGAGCTATCCACATATTTATTTTAATAGGGATTTTGACATTTTGACCGATAAAAACGTATGATGACGTATGACGTATACCCCGCTATACGCTAGCGCTTAGCTAGTTAGCTTACCTATTTATTTTCCCTGTAAGTATAAAACAGTAACATTTCCCACCGTTAAATATCATGTTTAGGATATGATATAATTGTATTTCATCTCTCCCATAATCATACGTCAGTGTATCATCACCCGTTATCGTTGTATTTTCCACTACTATTGGTTACCAGTATTACCATCAGTAGTTGCCTATAAAATTCTTCTCCCTATAATGGATCTCTAATGTTTCGGAAAGTGACGTCTATTTCAACATTACTCAACACCATCCCAATAGAATTATTGATGATTTTAAGCTCAAAACAACAACACTCCATTGTGTATTATCGAGTTATATGATAGATAAAACGAAACGCCAACTCATTCAATGATAAAACACACTGAAAACAACAAAACATATCTATTAATATCACAAGACCTGAGAACGATCAGGCATAGACAGAAACGTCATCCTCAATCGCTAGGAAAAGCAGAACGAAAACTAAACCTCCAGAAAGAACTTACAAAAAATATCTCCTATTTCAAAGGTTATTGTTAAGGTCCCCATGGTTTATGCAGACGGACATATTTCCACACTTATTGAATTACTGTAAATATTTTAATTTTACGAATCGTTAGGTCGATACTAATCATCCATGCAATTCTGTGATCCTTATCACACTTGAAATAGTTTCTATTGCAGAACTGAAACGTAACGCTTTGTTATTATAGCATTACACTTATAATAGACATCTCTTTGTGAATTATTTGTGGAAGTAGTATAGACCAGTGCTCTTCAACCTTTTTTACCGTGTTACACCTTTTACAATTTTTCAAGAACTTCGTATACCTCACAAATAACAATGTTTAAGTATACACAGAAAGTAAAAAAAAACTAAAATCTAGCTGGTGGGTCAAGTTATTATAAATGATTATTTTAGTCTTTACTGGGCAGAGGCAATTAACCACGCAAAAGTTGTGTAAAAAATGTAAAAACAAAGTTGATTCAGTGGCTTCTTTGAATAGAAGCCCTGACTTGGGCTGTACACCCTTCGTATACCATTTCTCAGTTGTATACCCTACTTATGATCCGGTATACACTGGGTATACCGTACACCTGGTTGAAGAGCACTGGTATAGACGTAGCAGTACTGCGCGATACTTTGTATGATATATTGTACTTAGTACTTAACATAATTGTGTTCATAGTCGATATTAACTTGTTATGTACAGCAGTATTGGTTCTGTTTATCATCATATAACAATCATACTGTATCAACCCTGTGTTGTTGAACACTGAGCCGATGTTAAGTTGAGTAATACTCTGTTCTGACGTCGGATTACAGATAACAGTATGAATCATAAACCACAATGCCCATCATATCCAGGAATATAGTACAGAAATTCAGGGTTCCTCCACACAATAGCGAAATAAATTAAATTAGTAACGTAACACCGTGAGCTGTATAACTCACAGGTTGAATTCGTACAGTCTATGCCAGTGGTCCCCAAGGTGGGTTACCAATATGGGGGTGATTTAAATAAGGGATGAATTTGAAAATGATGTTTATTGATAGCATTTTTGTAATTGAGTTAATTTAAGTGTAATATACTTTGGTGGCGTAAGAATGTTCCAGGAGTAGAGCGTAGAGCAAATAAGTTTGAGAATCACGACCACTGATAAGCAGAATATCGTTTCCATTGCAAGTTGGCAATAGAACCTTACACAATATCGTATCAGGGATTCCTCCAATAAATACCCCTGTACTATATACCGGGTGTGAGTCAATGTAATTGTAGGTTGTAAAATCTTAAGGCCTCGTAAATGCCACGAGAACACTTGTATTTCAAAGCCAATACAAATAGAACTACACAGTCTTTACCCGTTTCTCAATCGGAGCGGCGCTATTGAAATTCTAGTATATGACATATATTCGATTACTCTGTAGCGGTCTCGAATTCATTATATACAATACGTCGACTGCCATTGAGAACCATATCAGTCTTGTATATAAGGTCAGGTATATACCGCTGTCATGAAGAAACACTTAACACACATTACAGTCGATTACAAACGTGTTTATGGAAAGGATAAATAAATATTATCACGGAATTCGGGTTTCTACGATATCACGGGCCGTAATGATGCTTGAACGGGTGGAGAAAATCTGACTTGAAGTAGGATATAAGCTGTGGCTCTGTGTTAGCTTTCGAATTAGGGATGTATTATTTATATAAGGACGCAAATGAACTGTGCTAACACTCTGTGTACGTTTATCGTGTTTGAGCAACGGCCCTTATAGAGGGATTAGCAACAGACCACGGTAATCTAGGGATATGGTTATGGTAATGACTTGATTGGTAACCAACAGAGTGGTATCATCACTGAAATGATTGAGAAGTCACAATAAGGACTAATTTCTGAATTATGTTATGTTATGAATTGTTTATTATTGATATTTTCTATGTATTCATTCATTTGTTAATAATTTATCTTGATTTATTCATTCAACACCTCATTATTTCACTAATAAGTCGAATGGAGTTGAAGTTGAACATATTACTTCCTTATAACGTAAGCAAAATCATTTTATTTCAAAATTCCCCATCCTGTGATGATCACTGTCAATGTCAATCAGACACATGGCCCTCGGGGATGGTAGTCAAAAATAGGGGACCACTTTAATACATATTTGGTAGTTACCGAGCTTATGAGGCTTCAAAGTTTCACTGCCTTAGTAAAAAAGGGAATGAGCCTACACAGCATCAATATTAAAGGTCGTCTATGGGTCTTAAAAAACGAACAAGCACTCCTACATTACACCTAGATTTTTGCCAGAGGCGTTTTTCTATTGGAAATGATGATTTTTTTACATTTATTCAAATAAGCGTTACACTGTTCACAAAAGAACTCTCACAGAATCCATTTCTTCATAATTTACTCACGATACGTCATATCGACCTTACTCAGCATCCCAACACTTCTATTGTAAGATTCAAAAAAGATTGTAAAGGGAAGCGTCCTACAAATGTTTTAACAACTAATCATTCAATGAAACAATGAATAACTATCTCTCAGATATACCGACTAGCAAAAAAGCTGGTTGCTGAGAAGAAAACACTTGAAGCCGGGTGTAGTAAGTAGCTATGCCGTCTGAACTAACACTTCAATCCCGTCAAGAAATACTCGATTCCCAAACACAAACAGGTATTTCTTGAAGTCTCAACTATGAGTATGTTAGAGAGCCCTAGTGTATTGTAATTTATGTTAATGACGTGTTTTAAGATTTGTTTTCACGTGAATTTTGCAAGTCACTTCTGTAAGTTCTAATTCACACCGAGAAGTGTTGTCATTACAGCCGGAAACTGGAATTTCTCATAAGATAAATCCAATCTACTCTATTATACAGACATAACATATATATGTGATTGATCACACTGTGATTCGTGATGTTGTTTGTCCAGGAACCAATATTTCAAGTATTTTGTTTGATAGGAAGTGATAGGAAAGCCTGATCATCATTGGTTTTACTCGTTATGGTTTGGTAAACTAAAATCACAAAGAATGAACTTCAAAGTCTGACTTCAGATACACAAAAATAATGTACAGATATAGTATGGCATGTGGATTCTACAGTTTCAAAGGTTTCGTTCCAATGGACAGCATCCAAATACAATTTACACAACTGACAAGTACACTATGAGTAAACTAATACAGAATCCAACTAAGTACTTGAACACACTTATGTAACTTCAGTTACAGGCAACTTTTACATATTCTTAACTCAACTTTCTATAGTCATTGTTTCCATAATAACTACAATTATGATATAGTTACAGGTAGATGGGAACATCACCACTCGTAACCCACCATTCGTACACCTATATGATCACTATGATACAGAATAAAAATTTATCACTTACTTTGGATTCAGCAGAGGATCAAGTGCTACTTTGTGCCTCTCGCCTTCGACCATGTTCATGTAACATAGCAGGATAACAATTCCGATTTTCTGCATCATAATTTCTTCTATTTTGTAATTTGAATCTTAAAACGCAGCAACTTTTACGATTCCAATTCAGTATAGATAGACTAGGATCAGTCAAAGCAGTTTTTAATATTGCTCTAATTTAGACAATACTAGTGATAGCTGTGAAATAAATATAATAGATATATAAATTATTGTTTTTACATGCACATTATACCTGAATATTATATATAGTATATCGTTATCTATTGCTGGTACATTAAAAAAAAGGCAGTCATTTAGGATAGATATACAGAAAATACACGTATGAACATGGGTGTCTAAAAATATACACTATAATTTTCCTTTCACTTGTAATATCTTAACTTCTTGACATCTTTGATATAAAAGATATTTAGATTCGATAATCACTATAATTTATAATTCCCCTGTAATATCTAAACTTCCACACATCCTTTATATTACAGAAACAATATTCGATAATCAAAGTAGAAGCCAAGTTAAAACCTCATAATCTGGATTGACCTCTCTTGAATTTCATTTATTTCCTAACGAGTTCATTTAAAAAGCTGTTACATAAGATCTTTTGTTGAAACTTACTAATCGCACTTTTTTCTATCGCATACTGTTAGAAAACATGTATAAAGTTTAGAAAAAATACTGATGTCCGAGTTAGTTCATAACAAAATTGTTCGCATTCCATGTCCTAATTCTTTTTTAATTTTAAACTAATTTTATTCCATTGTACCAATAGAACATATTTTTAACCTGTGTTCAGTTATTTCTTGTAAAACATCTTACAGGTAATAATTTTAAAATCTCATTTATGAAGAATATTTGATTAAAATCGTAATCTCGTGCTATTCACTACTGCTACGATACTACTAGAACAATATTTTTAACTCTGAGCGATGATACAACAGCGTACTTTTAACCTTATCTAGACGAGTACTCTGTATCGGCCTAAAGCTATTAAAATTTGATGAAATCGTTCGTTAAGCTGCTGCTCTGAATCGTCAAACTATGTTTGCTTAACCCCCTGCAGGCAAAGAATTCTCTGCGCTCGGAGTTGAGCAAACATATGATTCTACCTTGTGTATATTCTTTGGACTTCGGTTAATTACTTCTCAGCGGTTATATTGAAGTGAATACTGTCATTTTTTAGCATGATAATAAAAGAATCTAACCACTGTAAACATACTGAATTACAAACGAAAGAGTAACTGTGAAAAAATAAACGTTCTGTCAAAATAGCCACTAGTAAGTGTTGCATGTAAGACACATATCATCGTTAGAAAACTCTAATCTTTCCTTCGGAACAAGCGCTTGAACAAATTAAGCAAGTACCAATCACAACTTAGATCCTGGTACAGGTATATGGCTAAATGGTAATGATGCTTCCATGAGAAGCAGATATATCTAGTCCTTTGGACAACACTAATGACGGCTGAGTCGAAACTAGATACACTTGATGTTATGAACACCTCACTCTCCATCATTCTTAAGCCATTATGAGACAAATGATATTGCTAATTAGGCGCGGGCTGCTTGCAGACGTCTGTAGGTTGTTATCTTTAGGTGAGTGAGATAGCTGAAAATAATCTACTTGAAATTTCTTCCGGTATGCTAAGCTTCCAGCCTCCTGTTTAACGAACATAAGCGGTGCGCGTGAGTTGACGTAAGTAATACGACATTTTTTCCAGTGGGGCTGTAACTGGGGAACGATTTCCATCTCAAAGAATCGTTTAAAAACCATTTTAGATAATTTAGATCCCATGATAGAGTTAATTCCGCATACGCTTTGAATCCAGGTTAACTAGGAATACGACAATACCTTCAAGCTAATGGCAAATTTTAAAATGCTATCTACTACCATTTTCACGTTACACTTTTGCAGTGGTGATTAATGGAACAATAAAACTATAGGCTAATTTGAAGCACTGACAAGGCCATTCGATATATATATACAAATTATGTCCATACAGTATATCGAATATAATATTTCATAATTTGTAGTTTCTCCCCTAATTATAATTCTATTCTGGACGAAGTACCTACCCTAAGAATCACTGATCAAAATTTACTTCGTTCACGAGTAAGAAATAATCATTTTACGTTAATTATAATCAACAAACAAAAAACTATAGCTCACTACGACTATATAGACTCTTACCTTACATAAAGATTGTTTCACTCTGTAATAATTTACGCTCTAAAATCCGTACCTAAGAATTAAGAAAAACTATCTAATACTTGTAATACTTATTAATATGTCGGATCACAATGATTATAACACTGGCAGTACCACAACATGATTAGAATGCCTTAAACTATCAACAATGGTAGATTATCCATTTGTTAACATCACCGAGCTTGACAACGGTCAGAAAGGCAAACAAATCATGACTTATCCCTGTTAGTCAAGACACCTGCTGTCCGACCTTCTATCTATCACTTTTCGCATTACATACAGCCCGTTTATCGTTTCTATTCCCTGTAGTGCAGGACGGCGATCGTAAGACTGTGCTGGCACAACCGCAGCCACTGAAAATTTCTTCGCTTTATTTACAGAGAACACAAGAGGAGAGCTATCGGCTTTCATAGCGCGTATTGATGAGCATCGAACCATGCCCGGTAATTCTATTCAGATTATAGCTTCAGCCGTAATATTCATACCGGGATTAGGAATGGCAACTGTAATGATAGTGGTAATATGAAAACAACAGCTCACCTCCAGAGAGAGTTAAGATAAAAATATTTCAAGCTGTACATCAACAGTATGAAATTTCATTTGTAAGGACTTGAATGATATATTATTAAGAGAGAAGGCAAATATATACCGTACACAACGAGCAAAAAATGAGTATTTCACTGCTATATCGGGTGTATGGACATACAACAGCAAATAAATTTAGTTCCACCATGCGGTGTGGTTATATACTGATCATAAACTAATTGCAAGAAGTCACTCTAACAAGAGAAATCCATTTTACCTTACTTTCCTACATTTCGATTTGTACTGTACTGGCGTCACAGATAAGCTAATAAGATTAATTATGTTTATTAACAGTGTAAATAGCATCTAACCTCTGATACCATATTTCCTTCTCTTACATAAAATCTAACTCTATATATTTATATAATATCTTATCTGATGAATTTGTGGCCTAATTCAAACCGAACTGACGATTTTTAAAGCAATACTCTCACGAAGTACCACTAATCTGTAATTCATCTACTAGCTACCTCAATGTTTCTTCACAATCCCGCCAAAATTATTGCTCTGCTGTTAAATTTGCGGCATNCCTGGTCTTCCAAATAGGGTCCGAATAGGGTACATGGATTTAGACCTATTACGTGTAAGCAATATCGAATTGCGGAAATGGGACTTTTGTTCGAGGTTTGATTACGCATCACAACGTCATGAATAGTAACGGAAAGTAAGGGAAATATAATTAAACAGCACAAATACAATTTTTCTATTGTACATGTTTAGTAATCTCCGGTTTTACCACTGATGACGTACGTAATTCGGAAAGGAAGGAATGAAGCGTTACATATTTGGGCAATTTTTCGTTACGGGGACTTCCAATTGAAGATGATTCGGATATTCTAAATTATAAAATCATGACACAGTTTTTTATAGATATTGTTTTTCCAACAATCTTATTCGTGTGTTGAGAGGTACTTGAATTGTGGTAACCCAGTTAGTAACTGTGTGACTTAATATATGATGATGATGATGTGAAACTGCATTGAAATTGATTTTAAAAGTTCAGCTCGATTACTTCAACATTACCCACAATAGCAACATTGTACACACCATTAACTACACAACCAGCATAGTCGATATACAGAAACTGCCCGCCGCGCTTTTTCGGTATAGCGCTCGTCAGCAACAAGAAATATCACCAGTCTTGAATCAATATCAAACTGGAGAACCAACCCGAGAATGTCGAGCATTTAGGGTATGGGCATGAGGTGGAGCTGGGGACAACGCTGCGCATTCCGGGGTATAGGTATCAGTTGGCTGTTTTCAGTACAGTATATAAGCTAAATCACCAAGAAGCCTAGGCTTTAAGAACTCATCTCATATACACTAATGTTATATTGACTTCGTTCAGCGCTTTGCTCCAAGAGGGGTATTGCTGTGTAACTATAGTCCACATAGCCAGTAAAAACGCAGCATGCCTCTATGTTCGAGATAAGTGTCCATGCGTTTCATAATGGTGGAGAATGGTCACAATTCAGAGTCATCATCGGTTTGATTCATTCGTGGGAATTTCATTGTGTTTAAATTAAGTTCTTTTCGAGGTTAGCCTCTTGTCGCGGACAATAATTAGGGGAATATCCTTTGTCACGTTTGGCGTGTATAACTGTTTCACATAGGCGGTATAATTACAGTGTATTATTAGTCGTATAAAGACGATCTTGAGTTTGTAAATGATAGAGTGAATGAGAATCATTAGTAAAAATTAATTGTGCGTCTGTGATATAAGGAAACGCTGCCGTGCAATTAAAATTCGATGGCAACTTTGGGAGATATCTCGGACGAGGGTGTGGACAGTCGATGGTCAACATGTCGATAGTTAAAAATACGCGTCATGTCAACTGTTACATCGCAATGACATCACAGAACAATGATAGACACGTGACAATTACGTATCAGAGTTAGTCTAGTGTGTTAAAAATGGTCAGTGGTTCTTGGAAATCCAACTTTGTACGTGTGATGAAGTTTCGCATTATAAGAAATGAGCCATTTGCATATTTTGTTCAAATTCCAATTTTAGCAATAACAATTTTATATGCAGGCTATATTTAATTTGTTTAACATGTTTGGTAATTGCTCCTATTTACAGTGAATTTATTTGAAATTCTTGTGGTATTTGGCAAAGAAACCGAAACCGGTATGTATAGTTAAGGAAACAATTATAGTTAAATATTTATTCTTTACTCTGTAATAGAAAATGGTGCTCATTTGAACTGACTAGAAAAATTATATTTTAAATTAATTATATTATTATTAATTATAGAAAAATTAATTATCTCCATTACTATTGTACTTTCAAATCATAAGATAAAATAAATTAAAACATACCGGTACTCAATGCGACCCTAAAAATTCTGAGGTGTATAATGGGTGTAGGCCTATGTTGCGGATAAGGAAACCGCCAAAATAAGGCAGCATCTCTTCCATTTAGCTGTTAAGAATTTGCATGCGTTTTTCGCATGGTTTAATCAATGCAAGAAAATGATTGAGAAAGCGTTCGTCGTAAATATATATAAAATATTCTTGATAGGAATTTCAAAACGTTTAAGTGTACCTAATATATGTGTTAATAAGAATAAGTGATTAGCAGCTTCAGTCAAAGAAGAATGATGATGAAAGAGTGAAACTATCCAATTCTGACATTTCTGTTAAAATATTCTTCGAAAAGGAAATGTCATTCAACTTTGTAGATTGATGTTCAGGAATTCGATAGATGATTTTTGTTAATGCCATAGCGGTGTTTTAATTAGTGACGAGCGGCCATTGTTAAAATATATTATTCCTAATTAAGAGAATAACGAGTCGAAATCAGATTCAGTCAGTAATTACTTAGATATTTGAATCTGAGAATCACTAATAGAGTGCATCCTAAATGAAGAAGAAACTGTGTGTGTGTGTGTTGATGTTCGTATGTCCATAACTCTAGGGTTTTGACTCGCTTTGGAAACTTGCACGGGGATCGGTTTCAGGCATGGATTGGTAATGGGTAATGTTATGGGTAATTTTTTTTAAATAGGGGTCATCATTGCGACCCGAGGGTGTCTCTATATTCTCATTAAAATTATTCGCGTACAGCACTGTATTAAGGTAATGAATTCCTTACAAACTTATTTCGACCGAGCCTTGCCTGGTTAAACCTTTTTCATTATGTCTTTCCTAATGCATGTTCACATGACCATCGATAGCGGTGACAGGCCCCGGGGCTGAAAAACGCATCAGGGTCCCATCCCATTCTTAGTTAATCACCATACAACCTTTCACCCCACGACCCCTGAGCCCATCCACTGTCCTGACGCCGTACCAAGTAACAGGGTAAAATATAAAGAAAAATAAGATGTACTAAGCTGTATCTCAGTCCTTTCGACCGCCCATGAGCCCAGACCCAGTGTATTCTTTGTTAGTTTATTATTCTGGTATGTATATGCCCAAATTAGGCAAGGATTCGTTGACGCCACATTGATTTTAAAGAGAAACAACCAACCAAACTATCGCACAATTATATAAAGATAATACGTAATGTCTATACGTGGTGGGCGACCAGGGGAATTTCTTCAACCCTTCATTGTAACACTGAGTGTACTTGTGGTCAGCCATTAAATTTGTTTAAATAATTACCACGCATTATGCGGTAAATGAACGCGATTCTATGTATAGGATTACCTTCACACCCCTCAGCTATTTACTACGTATTATTTCTTGCCTAATTCTATCTGTTTAACATTGGGGTTGAGTATTCTAAATATTGAACAAAGGCTGACGTTCCCAACCACATGACTTTGCTTTGTTGACAAGCCTGATACTGATACTCCCTACCAACTATAAAACGTGATATTCTTACGCTATCACATACATTACGTAATGGGTAAATATTACACCTGTGGAACGCCCAATACACTCGTACGTTCCACGTCAATAGTGGGATGAGGACATGTCGTAGTTCACGCTGACGGTTGTTGAACGCGAGAAATGTAAATAAAGAATATATTATTATTTTCATATATTGATATAAGTGTTTATCGCATGTCGAGCGAAGAGGTGGAGCAAAGGTCAGTCGTGCAATATTGGCTCAAATGGAAACTAGCTGTAGGTGACATAACAAAACTAAGAAGGGAACTACAGGTGAACTTGACGTATTGATTGCCGATAACATCTCAACAGGATGCAAAACATTAAACATCAGAGCGTCGTTCTCCTATATCCCCCTACTTCAACGTAGAAAATTTTATTTTTTTAAGTGGGGTGATTCCATAGATTTTGGGTTTCAGAATTACACACCAGGATGCTGTAGCAGTCTATGTTACATTAAATCTCTACCCTAGATCACCAAATAAGTCGAATAAACAGATTTAATAGATGTTTTCATACGTAGGAGGGTTCCTCAATATTGACAAATATAAATAACTCAATGTGGACAATAAGCCAACGTGAGGCGCGACTTGTATTTATGACGCAGACACAATAGATTCTATCAAGCCCTTCAGAGTCGGGTCGTATCAGAGCGAATAAAAATAAAATATAGTAGGTTTGTTTATTCTCTGGCATAATGTGTGTATTCAGATCTCTCATAAATTAAAATGATGTCATTGGTACTTTGGGATATTACCATATATGTTCTGCAGCGACTGCGGCTTAACGAGAACTCAACCAAGGGCACAATCTGTACACAGTCAACTTTCCAATCGTATTGTTACTTAAAGAGCAAATAGACCTTGTCTGAAATCTTTACGATGAAGACAATTCTTCTTTCTAATCTCGGTTACTAATAATATTCAATCTTTACCGTAAGAGGAAGAGATTTTTATCCCGGTCTAGACGGTAAAATATTATTGTACTTCGGAATACAGAAGATGTTTGAATACATTACCTGGTTTAAAAGAAAGGTTGCCCAGAGAAGAAATGAAAATAAATGATGTAATATTGATTGTAACGTCACCAACCGAATGTATTCCACGTTTAAATCGTTTGATAAGTAGGAGGGTGTGAATTGGGTTGGAATGAATTAATGCGAGTGCCTCGATTACGAGAAGATCTTTTTCTTGCTATTTTCTCCTTTGAGCAAGGAGAAGATCTTCTTAAGCCGAAGGAGAATATCTTAAGCTTCCCTGTAAAGCCGCATAACTTTATAAAAAGATACAGGATGTCTCAAATGCCAATTTTTCGTCTAATTCTAGCAAACTTGGATTCGATCAAAAGTTTTTGGTAATTCTTTCGGAAATTAAGCTGTAACCGGATCCCCGATTATCGTGGTGACGTCACTGATGTAAGGAGGTGCAGAGTTGCAAAATCGCAACCTGGCAACAGGTTCACCAATTGTATTCCACTGCAATACTGTCTTCTCCCTAACAATGATAATTCATTCAAAGCTTGAATAAATAATGAATAAATAAACAAAGACAGCTTTTGCTTTATGCCGAGGTTTTCTGAGATTGGAGAAAGAAATCTGAAAAGAATATGTGGACTGCAACCAATAACTTATATTCCAATGTTTGTCGAGATTTACGATGTAAAGACACACCAGTAAAGGTGTGACGCCAACCTCACTTGTTGAACGTTGACCCGATACAATAAATTCGGTCAAGTAAACATTTGAATGAAAGTGAGCAGATTACAACTATGTTTGGTTCGAATAAATTTTTAAGAACTGAATTTTACAGTCAACGCATAAATTATCATCCGCAGTGTTTAATCTATAAAATTTAATGGATTACGTAAATTTACTTTCGGGGTGCAGGCCTTCTGACATAAAATACATTAACCTTTTTTATTAGCAGCGTTACAATTGTTCACCTTGTGCTATTCAAGGTCATGTAATTCATTAAATAATAAAACTTACACAGACCGAGGCCTTATGTAGTAGTCCTCGATTTACGAGACATTTGCAAAATTGCAACTTCTCTGCATTTAATGTGAAAAATAAACTGCAATGGAAAGATGTTGTTACAGGCCTAAAAAGCAAACT
>QXVX01009673.1:0-13437 GCA_013436065.1 Halocynthia aurantium | reverse complement strand
CGGTTTGCGTCCTTAATTTTTTTTTTCAAAATATCCATATATAATTGAGATAAATACTAACCACAAGAAGAATAAGCTCTATTGATTTGGATAAGATCTTGTTGGGAGAAAGATGCCCCTCTTTGGATGACACAGGCATTAGCATTGAGCCTTAATTGATTAAAGATATTTATTATTTACTGTTTTTTTCCTGCAACAACAATCAGAAATAACGGATACATACGCAGTTATAGTTGGGCTCCCGTTGTTACTAAAAGCACGTGTACTATAATGCATAATAGAACTGCAATCATACGGCGATCCTAAAGAATTGATCTGGCTTGAAGTCCTTATTTGGAAATTATGTTCCCTTCCTATTTTTACAACAAGACGAATATATGAAGTTTAGACAGAATACAAATCAACAAAAAACACTCAATAATGTAAATTTACCTGATATTATATTTTGAAAGTTTATTCTCACGAACTGGTCTCTATCAGGTCTCGATTGTTCGTGCCAGAATCCCAAGGTATGTGCGATTTCATGAAGTATTGTTACTCTACTTGTACACCCACTATTTCGTATGGAAATCTGGTAATTGAAACAGACCACTTGCGAATCTCGACATATCGTATAGAAATTGTGTGCTACACTACTTACAACTTGTCGTCCACCATTTCGTCCAATATTAGAATAGCATCCAGTGCCACTAATAAATTCAACGTAGTCCACTTGATTGCTTCTTGGCACAAACTCGATGCAAGTACGCTGCCTGTATTCAGCAAATGCTCCCAGGATAGCACCCCGAGTATTAGTATCTGCAAAGATATTTTTACGATAAGCTAATCAATAAATAATGACTTCATGTGTTCATGGGTTCATGGCTAACCGATTTCGAATTGTCTTGAAACGAATTAATAGAAACAATGAATAAGTTTATATTGAATTATAATGCCCTTTTACACACACCTAAGCCGTACCAATCGACTTGGCGCAGTCTGAAAGGTGAATGAAATTGATATTCAGTCAAGTCAATGACTGGACGACATAGCAGATGTCAATCAATGAGACTATTTTAATGACGTAATATTTTATCGTTCAAAAATTTCAAGTTCAGATGGATCGAAGTATAAACTTCAGGCAATGCAATGTGTATAGAAATAATGTTTACTTACTAATACTACTTGCAAAAATATAGGGTACTCGAACTCTTCCGTCACCGGATGCAGGCCAGTACAATCGTTGAAGACTCGTGAATGCATGACTGGCGTCATCATCGTCCTTATTTACTCCATAGGCCTTGTTTGCATAATCCAGACCTTTGCCTGTAATAAGTTAAAAAATCTATTCATAAAGAAAATCCTCCTCCTAAACATTGTTACATCATCAATTGATAAAAATACCTTCGAGTTTGAGGTCGCCTTCAAATAACATGTCAGGATCATGAACACAGGTGCAACTTATCGGGCATCCAAATTCATCAGATTCATAGCGTGACGGTATATAAGGACATTTCTTACATTGCGAAGTTTCAAAATCACACTGCCTGGATTCGTATCCCAGATTACGAGCTGAAAAATGTGAAATAATAATATTTATATTTATATTGCTTAGCTTATTATTCCAGCAACATGTGACTTACCATGAATGGTGCAGGTAAATACTACGATGAACGAGAATAGTAGCTTCAGCATTTTCCCTTCTGTCGTTTTGCTTCAAACTTCTTGAAACGTTTCTTATAGACCTTGGAAAGCTCTGAATGAATTAATGAGAAGGCAGTCGGCAATTTATACTATTCATACGCTATTATTCCTTATATAAATTTCAAAATAGAATACACATATTATATATGAATACTGGATCAAAGAAGTGAGTAATAATGATTCCTTTTTTTACAAAACTCCAATGATGACAAATGCATCTTGTCATTTTCAAAACATCCCACATTCGGGAGATTATTTCATCATTTCGGATAAACACTTATTTCTAGTGAACCCGCGACACGTTGGTGCCCCCACTTACCCAATTACTGCTGCCCATTGTTATTTCGTGGAATATCAAATTTACTATTACTAATTGGAAAATAGAAAACAAGGTTGACAAGTGAATAAAAGGGATATTTTTTATATAATATCATTAAAATTGGCTGCTATGCTGGATAAAAATATATATAACGGACCTAAAGATCCTCTACTATATATCAAAAGATCGTCTTCGATGCCTCAATAAAATTATCAAGTAATAGAAGCCACAGCCAAAAAAGGGCAGATTTCATGTTTTGGGAGGCACCCGTATGCGTATTGTTACTTGAGATCACTAGCCCTGTACATGAGCACGTTTTGCACTTATTCCTAACCCTATATTATTAGGCCGAGGCATCACATAAATGATATACTGTATTATTTGGGACTTTGTTTTCGCAATTATATAATCGGTATTACTCACATTAATAACAACTACTATTCATGCTTCGGCGCTCGAGATTTGAGCCAGGAAGTGATTCAGTCCTCCCTCGCATCTCTGAAGATTTGGTTATCGCTGACTGAACGCCGAAACTGTAAACAAAAACAGTATGAGTGAATTAATTTGCATATGAGTTAATTTACGGTGATTATGAAATCATTCCAATAACATTTTGAATCATAAAGAATACGACAATGCGTGCGAGCTATAAATAAGCGATTTCTGTCGAAATATATATCTGAAGAAGATTTCTCGTCAAAGACTCAATTAAGAGTTATGCGTTAAAGGCATATTCGATATATTATAGGAATACTGTCTCTTTTTAGGAGATCACATGAATCCCCCCTTCTGCATAGGCACATTCTGAACTCATGTTTAACTCTAAATAATTAGGTGGTGGAATTACTTGCGTAAAGTACTGTGTTGTTTTGGACTTTCCTTACAGAGATGTATAATCGGTATTACTCACAATAACAACAAATATTCATGCCTCGGCGCTCGAAGTCAGGATGTGATTCAGTCCCCCCTCGCATATCTGATGATTTGGTTATCGCTGACTAAACGCCGAGACCGTAAACATAAACAGAATGTTTGCTAATTAATTTTAATATGAGTTAGTTTTACGGTGATTGCGGAATCATTCCAATAACAATTCGAATCATAAAGAGTACGACGATTAGTTTGAGATATAAGAAATCATTTTGTATTCGTTATGTGTTGTTTCAGTATATATTTTAATATGTACTGTGTATATGGAATGCCCATGCAGATTCTGCATTTACTGATTTGGTCATTTGCAAGGGATGATTTTCTATTCTTTATTACTTTCCTTTCGTATTCTTATTGCAATCTTACACAAATAAGTTGGATGGAAGGTATCACTGCTTACTGGTTTATTTTTTGAAACAATAAAACCACGTAAAGTCTGTGCACCAGACGACGGAAACGTTAGGAGGAATGAGGCAATTGGTTGTATCTGTTTTGGCGACAATTTTTGTGTCATGCCATTCGACCACAGACGGTTTTCCACTAGGGAAATATTGAATAAATAGATCATTATCATTTATCGGTTTAGTTATAGTTACCTCAGCCATGTTTCAAAATAACCACATAAACACCTAAGGCCTTTGGTTAGCAACCACATATGTTTATCTGTTAAATACCTTGCCAATGTACTATCTGAGCTTATGCTCATCTACAGCAAGCTCATTTTTAAATATCAAGCTTCAGGTTTGTACATAATTTAAAGACATATCAAAATATAAATGCGTAACCTGACGTATTATTTGGACCAAATTGTTTGCTCTAGCGTAAAAGTTCTCGTATCTCGTGTCAATCACTATTTTTTACCACAAGTTGTACCTCAAAATAATCAGAACTAATCTATTACGCGATCTACCTCATGTTTCGACGGGCAAGGACGACATGTACCTCAAAAAATTCAGCACTAATCTATTACGCGATCTACCTCATGTTTCGGGGGGAAAGGACGAATTAAGTTGATGCAGTTCAATGAAACATGCTTTCATAAACCAATAGTTCATGCAAATGAACATGTCAATTGAACAATAAGAAATTTAGGTAATTGTTGCAGCTAGTGTCGAATTCCTTCTTTCGCCTAAGGACTCAAATTACTTGTATTCAGAACAGCTAAGGCTGCAAACTCTGCCGGTGCATGCCTGATGAAATGTTATTTTACCTCTGCGTATCTCTACATTTACCCTTGCTTTTTACTTGTATCAGTGTCAATAAGATACTACTCTATGCAATATATCTATCTTGTATTCTAACGAATATTTATTCTTCTATTATAAAATTTGATTCCAATTTCTAGGACACTGACAAATCACAAATCATATTACTCCCAAAAGTTCTATATTGAACACAAAGATTTGGAACTGCGGAATATACAGAATATACAAGGCAATCAGTATACAATTATGTGTGTATTTTTAGCCTTAAACATTTACAAGTTCAACTTCGCTCATTCTTTGTATTTTACCGAATTTTCTTTGTATCTGAACAATGGATTTTTTGTGCGTGTTTGGGACAAAGATGAGGATGATAATGTTGACCAGCACGCCAAACGCAATGAAGGGAATGTAAGCGTAGGGTCCCCAGTTACTTTCATCCGCCGAATACGGGAATATAAAGCTAATAATTGTAGCCAGGCCCCAGAAAATAATTGCACCATAAAATATAACTGTTGGTCTAGTCGTCTGTGTCGTCAATTCCGAAGTAAAACCTATGAAACCGAAATGGGGTCCAATGCATATGAATAACAAATAAAATGCGAGAGCACCCACACTGACGTACGGCAGTGCTGTGATAGATTCAGTAGACTGTTGGTTTATAGCTGTTGTCGCTGTAAATATTATTAAGCTGCAAATTACACCAGTCATGCCAGCAACATAAATCTTCTTAAAACCAATACGGCGGAGTAGTGGAAATGCGATGAAAGCTGCAAGGAAGGCAGGGACACAAATACCAGCAGATGCATACGAAAGATATTGACGTGGTAGACCAGCATCTCCAAATAATGCATTCGAATAAAAGAATACCGCCTGGAAATGAAAAAATGCTCTATTTTGCTCGAATTTCAAAAACAAGTTAATATTTCTGATAGTTCTCGATACTTACTTGAATTCCAATGAGTTGAGGTCCGTTGAAGATGAACATAGCAGCGAAGAACTGTTTTCTATACTGTTGAACTTTTAGTATAGTGAAGATGGAAGCAGACTGTATGTTTGATTCAGCATTTATTTCTGACTTTATCCTTTCCATTTCTTCTTTTATTTCTTCATCGCTGCCAGCCCGTAACTTTCGTAACGTATTCAATGCATCCTGTGGTCTACCATTTCTTATGTGGTAGGCTGGAGTTTGTGGTAACCAAAACCACGAAATCAAATAAATGATAGAGGGTATGCCAGGTAGACTTAGCAGTAGGGGCCACAAATTTGGAGTACCCAGGATCTGTGGAGATGAGCAAAATCAGTTATTTGTATTACACGAAATGCAAAAAAAAAATTTGCCCATTTCATTTACCTCATAATGCCCAAGTAAATTGCCAAGCATAACACCGAAAAATATTCCATATGCGTACGGTCCTTGGTAGACTCCGATTCTCCGTCTGCATGTTGTTTCTGCAACCATGATTGGCATGGCAGAAAACGCTATACCACGTGCTATTCCGTTCACCAGACGCCCGATAATTAAACTTTCATATGATGGAATAAATTTTGCAGCTAGTCCCATCAGCAACACGGAAATTATATTCAATACATGAGTTAAAGCTAATGCACCTTTTCGACTGTAAAAATAAATAAGTATGAAATGATACATCGACTTTGTTGATATCGAAATTTAGGAAATATTTTGTGTACAGTTTATTTCCAATTTTTTTAGTAATCTACCGCCATTTAAATTTAAATTATTGATACAATGGGTATGTATTTATCAACATGCCCAGTACATGTAAGTTCAGACCCTGCAATTCACCATACCATACCAAAAAGTTTATCAAATGGGACATTATAGTGTCGACGCTGCCTTCTTTCCTCGTGGACCTTAGTGTACACCACCTTGTTCCTACAGCCCATTTTCACAGCTGAACATATTACACATTAGCATACCTGAATTTTGAAATAACAATATGAACCAGCATTGCACCGATTAGGGATCCGCAAACAAGTGAAGACTGGGCAGTTGTGAATATGAGTTTGCTCAATTCTTGCGAAATTGATTCATTATATCTGAACTAGAAGTAAATTTTGATTACTAGAGGATAATAAATTTGGTATACCCAGCATTGTCATAGATACATTTAAAGTTAATTCAAGTTTAGATTGCAGATTGTCTCTGTTGAGGCGAACCGTAAATTACATTTAACTTAGGTCTTCGGTCTATACTCTATAATCCTTTTCCATCAAAGTTAACCACACTATTCCGACATAAAAATAGAGATATTTTCATATATATTCTATGTATTTATATTGGATATATCTTCAACACGATTGAATATTTATGTTATATTTTGAAATAATGTATTATTCGGTATATCTCTCATTTTATATTCTTATTATCCACCCGATTTAGTAAAACAATACTGTAAATTGGAATTATTTTGTGCAACTCACCTGATATGTTTCGTTGATGAATTCACGGATTACAGGTGCAGCTGAATTCAATGCAGACAATGGCAGGCCCATGATAATCGAAACCGAACTCTGACTTAATATCATTACAAACACACAGAAATTAGAATTTCTCTCTGCATTATTAACACGGGATTGTTCCATAGCCCTGTCTCACAGCTCTCAGCACAGTTGAAGGTTACTGTCTAGCTTCGGTAACGATTTATAATGCAATGCCACATTCCTGATGTGAACTCAAGTGCAGTCAAGTGGAGCATTTCCGGTGCTTGTCAGTTATTGCAAGCATGCAGCTTTAGCATAGAATCAGTGCATAGAAATGTGAACTTTCTTTCAAATCTACTTTGCCATTCATTCTTCTATAATCTATATGATGATCGTTATGGTAATGGTTATGGATGATTTCTGTTTACTTGTAAATAAATTAACTTCAATTATTTCGCCTTTCTCCCCACGGTAACAAACATCAATACAGTATATGGTACATAATGCTGATAATATTAATGTAATGCTACAATACAGTGGCTGCACTTTACGAAGGTGAAGGTTTTTAAGACGAAAAATACATATAATTTGCAAGAATAGCGCTAGCCTTTGCAATACATTTCACCATAGAATTATTATTAGAGGACATGAAAGAAAGAAACATTTTTATTGATTACAGATCGTTAATTCCGGCCATCATTCAAAATTGTAAGATTAATTGAACGTATTTCTTGGAAAGCAAACAGCAAATGTAATCCTGATCTGTTTGAAAAGCCAGATCAATTTTCCTTACTATCAAAGGCCAAATTTGCAGTAGTTACAAATTCGAGTTGTCTACGCCTCGGCTGCCTTTTGAAAGAACCTTGTATTTCAAGGGTAGATCTTCTATGAGTGTTAGGTACATGTCTATGTACATAAATCACTGATATCCCAGTTAATACAATGAAAGGTAAAAATGCATACGCTCCAAACAATTCGACAGAATATGGCAAAACAAAAGAGATGACACTAGCCAACGACCAGAAGATAATACTTGAGTAATGCATGATGGTTGGTCGACTAGTCAGAGTTGTGAGCTCGGCAGTAAAACCAATGAACGAGAAACTAGGACCTATACATAAGGAAAACATATAAAAGCACATGGATGCAACACTTACATAAGACATCGCGGGCACGATTTCAGAAGTTGCCAAGGAAATAGTAAATAAAATCAAACTGAATATTATAAGAACTGTTCCTAATATATACATCTTTCTGAATCCTACATAGTGGTATAAGGGAAAGGCCAGAATAGCTGAAAAATAACTCATTGTATATAAACCTGCTGATGCATAAGTGACATATTCATAAGGGAGACCAGCAGACGAAAATAGTGAATCCGAATAGAAGAAAACCGCCTGAAAAAAAGAAAAAAAAATCCATTTTCTAGTCAAGACATTAACCTAGCAAAATTTATTGAATAATATACCTGTATTCCCGCCAGCTGAGGTGTGATCATTACAAGCAAGGCAGCTATGCACTGTTTTCGAAAATGATAACTTCTCAGTAGCTCAAGAAAAGATATAGCTAGCATGTGGGATTCTTGGACTATCTCTGCTTCGATACGTTCCATTTCTTCTTTCACCTCTTCATCAGTGCCTGATCTAAGTTTTCTCAATGTTTGCAACGCCTCTGTTGGTCGATTCGCCTTGAAATGATAAGATGGAGTCTGTGGTAACCAGGGAAATACAACCAGATACATTACAGCTGGTATGCCAGGAAGACATAATAACCACGGCCATAGATCAGGAGTTCCCAATATCTGTTGTATAAAGAATCTTGGAATATAATTTAAATCCGTATCAGTAGGAAATATCATGAGTGATATATACCTTATAGTGACCAAGAAGGGAACCAAGGGCAGCTCCTGTGAATCCAATGTACAAAAACGGTGTCTGATACATTCCGAGGCGACCATGGCATGTTGTTTCTGCAATAAGAACTGGCAATACTGCAAGTGCTATTCCCCTCGACAATCCGCATACAAATCTACCGATGATCAGAAATTCATAGGAAGGTGTGAACGTTGCAGCAGGGGCCATCAACAAAATCGAGATCAGCGTCAATACGTGGATGAACGCAATTGAACCTTTGCGGCTATTGAATTTGAGTAAATATAAATCTCAAAGTAGGGGCGAGCATTCTCCGGACAAACTCCAGAAGCTAGAGCAGGAATTAACAAACAACGACCCGCCGGCCACCGCCCACTTTTGGACATTTTCAAATTCTTTAAAATTTCAAGGTACGCGTCATAACCGGACGGCGCTCGGGCACAGATCGCGTTATTGCGCCAAGCGTTATAACTCGACAGCATTGCCACCCCTGCGGCATTTTGTTGTAGTGGTAAGACCCGTGCATATTCACCCAGAAAAGAGGAGAGAAGTGGACCCGAATGGCGTGCTTTTAAGACGTAAAGTGTGAATTATAACTTACCGAACCAAAAGCATTGTGTTTATCATACAATGACACTACAGCTGTACAGCATCAGTTTTTCATTATTTAAATAGACCTGCCTACATATATATTCTCTAATTTGCCTTTCGGCCCACATAGCCTGTATTATGTACATTGTTTACTAATGTTGTCACCCTCCATACATCTCGAACAACTAGCATGGTATCGGTGCCGAATTTAAGAATTCGATATTTTTTTCAGAGGTCAAACTTTTATTAATTTTCCCCACATGAAAAATTCGCATAAATCTACATGTTTACCTGAATTTGCTGAGAACGAAATGTACGGGCAGGGAACCAACAAGCGAACCAACTGTTAAAGCTGTCTGTGCTAACGTTAATATCAATGTACTCTGTGACTGGGGAACTGTCATGTTGTATCTGGTCTAAATATCATAACATGAGTTTAGTAATATACAAAAAAAAATTATAAATGACCTAGATACATATCCAACAACTCATGCTTACGGTATAGGTTTCGTTAAGAAACACTCCAATAGCCGGTGATGCCGAATTCAGTGGAGTTAGCGATATTCCCATGGATAGGCAAACCGTGGATGAAGTAAAAAGTGCAATAAATGCACAAAACCAAGAATTCTTCTCAGATTCGTTTATTCCTGTCGCTTGCATCCCTACCTTCTATAGTATCCTCTTACTAATAATAATCCTAGAACTGTGTTTTCAATTTCGCAGAAAGATATGTCAGCATTCAAAGAGCTCAAGTAGTCGAGTGCTGCAAGACTTGTTTAGAAAACATATTCATCGTTTTTGTGCAACATTGTCAATTTTTAGGTTATTCAATAAATACAGATCTATGCGTGACTGAATTAAATCTACCTGTTAACTTTTCTAGTGCTATTCACAGCTCAGTTAATAAGCGTCGAGTTTGCATGTTTTTAGGGCTGCTGTACATCTTTACACATGCTCGTTTTTTCACTCAAAGAGCATGCAAAGGACATAAAATAAATGCAGACGTTCCATCAATATCGCGTAGTATTGCATTATATATAGACATTTTTAAAAGAGAAAAACATCCAACCATAATATACATGAGGATAACGCATACTCCATCAAACTCGGCATGACGGCTATTCGTTTATTAACGAAACCCATACTGCGAGTATAGGCTGATGTCATTTATCCTTCTATATTGAAAGTTTTTATATATTACTAAACTTATTTCAATACAACAACGGTATTAATGGAACATATACATTTATTTTGCTCTTTGGTATGCTCTTTGAGTGAAAAACGAGCATCTGTAAAGATGTACAGCAGCCCTAAAACATGCAAACTTGACGCTTATTACCTGAGCCGTGAATAGCACTAGAAAAGTCAGCAGATAAGTTTAATTCAGTGACGCATAGATCTGTATTTATTGAACAACCTAAAAATTGACAATGTTGCACAAAAACGATGAATATGTTTTCTAAACAAGTCTTGCATCACTGGACTACTGGCGCTCTTCGAATGCTAAGATATCTTTCTGCTGGTTTCTAAATTCATGTCAAAGAGCAAAAAATGTGCATACGTTTCATCAATAAATTGTATTATAATAAGACTTTAAAAAAAAATTTTTTTATATGAAAACTCAGCAAGATGATAGTTCATCAACTGTGCCTTGTCAAGTGTTTTCCCGTCGAAGATTGACTACTTGTCTCCACGGGAATAGCATGATATTCCAGCACTCAAAGCACGCAATTACGCAAGTTACGTTCACTGCCAAGTCGATATCAGCGACAATGTGTATGAGCTGTGAATGAATTAACTTAAATAAATCTGTTCACTATACACTGGTACTTCGGTACCGTCCAGGAGCTCCGAATTGTTCGAAATCCGAATCAATTTCCTCCATAATATAAAATGATTTAATCCGTACCCTGTTTGATGAACTTTCAACTTTACACATAAATAAATGTAAAAATATCACAATAAAATTCCATAAATACCGTCAAAGCTCTGTATCTCATCAACTTCGTTTAATTTCAATTAGGTTAAGAGATAGTCAGAATGATTTCTGGCCTAACGGGCCCATTTGGTCCCCGTTAGCTTGAAGCCATTTATAAAAGCGAAAGTTTGTTTGTCTGTTTGGATGCCTTAAAACAACGTTGCCATTTTTCAACAGATTTTTATCAAATATAGCACGACAGTTCATTCCAGAATATTACATGTGCAAAGAAAAACTCGGGTTCTCTTTTCGTGTTCGCATGTGTGTATATAAGATAATTTCCGTTAAAGGCTTTTCCGGGCAAGGCCGGTCAGGCAGTCAAAGACAGATTACCATTAATGGGACCGATTGGAACGTTGTGTGTATGCAATCTCAAAATTAGTAATTGCAAATATCTCGATATGGTTATACTGTATACTGACAAGGAAGATTTGATAATATCGGAATTTCCACTTACGATCAACGGACAGCATCGATTCAATACAAGCGACGAACCAACAAGGAGCATTCCGCTAGCGACGCATACGAAAGCAAGGATGCAACACTTGCGTACGAGACGCACATGTGCTCTTCTGTGTTGCGAAAATCCGGAAGATTCTTGACTGTCTTTGTTGTAGCACGGACGAGCGACAGGATAAACGAACAGGCAGAGCAACGATACTGAAATATAAACAAGTCTCATATTCGTGGTAATTATACTGTGTCAGGCATAAGATAGTCTCCGGTGAAATCTTTACTATTGTCTCAAAATCTGCTCTGGGATATAGAAACTACACACTACAATATCGCATTTCTTACTTTGAAAATACAAACCAGCAACACTTCCCATAATGAACCAAACATCAACGTTCGATTGCCGATTGTAGCAGTATCCATCATTAACGAAATATGAATCATGGACCCATGATGTTATGTAGCTTGTGAACAAAAACATTGCAGCCACAATTATCACAAAGAGAACTGAGATAGAGAATCTGTGAGAGTTAATAATATTATTGTTTCATGTGACAACAAGCTTAATATAACCCTAACATATTTATTACGGAACCTACCTTCGTAGATAGGGCGAAAATAAGGAACGCAGGAAGAAGTTTTGATAGAAAATAAATTGTCGGGTCCAAAGAAATGAATAGTTTGGAGCAACACCTGAGACGTGATAAATACCATTCAGTTTATAAATTTGAATTGAGTGATCATTCTCTTGCCCCATAAACCTTCCAGGCCGGGAGCTTGGTATTACAATAGTGATTAGAGATAACTGTAACTTCATTTGGGGTCGCCATCATCGCTACAGTGACCACTGCGTTACGTCCACCCTATTTAAACAGTCAACTGGGATATAGGTGAATTGTCGTGTTGAAGGAAACAGGGGTTGCTAACCTCCCAATAAGGTTTAATTCATATATAATATATATGAAATATGTATTCACCGCAGAATACAATTGCAGACCTATTCTTTTACCGAATGTATTTTCTTTACAGTATTTAGCCTGTACCACTTCATTCTAAGCCGTAGATCTTTATTAACCTACACACTATATATACGCATCTCATCAGTTGGGAATCAAAACCGCACATCTGTGCATCCTTCGTTTGCGTAAGTGACCNATTAACCTACACACTATATATACGCATCTCATCAGTTGGGAATCAAAACCGCACATCTGTGCATCCTTCGTTTGCGTAAGTGACCACATAGTCAAACACGACTTGACAGTAGCCAGCAAGGTGGAAATTACAGCCTGGATGTACAGAATAAAGCCTATAAAATGAAAAATAGTCAGAATATATTACAAATACTAGCTTTCCGATATAGAATGATAAGCAATAGGGTTCTTTGCCATGTAATATTTTGATAATCTGCAAAATTTATATAGTATATACAGTATATAAACCTATATTTATTTGTTCACCTGACTTCTTAATTCTACATCTGGATGCACCAGAGTTGGATTGTGCATCTCTTCTTCGCGCGCAGAACTCTCCTAGTGTAACAATACAGAAAGTACATATGCGTTGAATTTGCCTAATTTAAACCTTAGGCCATAAACGGATATAATAGTGTTCAGCATTATAACGTAGGCAGTTCCCCGAGTACATATTTCAACAATGTGGATTCTACATACAACTAACCGCCTGCCAGTCATTGTCGCAATGATTCGAGTCGAAAACATCGTTTTGTTTTAATATGTTTGAAGTTTATAAATAAATAACTCGATACTTAAATTAGGAAAATATCTTCAATAACTTACCCAAACACACACCATATATAATCATATTTACGAGAATAAAGGTTTCTGCCATCAGTAGCACAACATTGATTGCTATTGATGCACTGCGTATATGATTTCCAGAAGTAAAATTCGTATTATTCCACTTTTTCCATTCTGCAGTCAAATTTTTCTCCAAGTCCATCCT
>QXVX01009671.1:9853-33615 GCA_013436065.1 Halocynthia aurantium | reverse complement strand
CGTCTTTGTTACTGGAAAACCCTGCGGGGGGGGGGGGGGGGGGGGCGCTAGAAGACAAGTGGTTACAAACCACCGGTCTAGAATCTAGATAATCGAGGTTCGAATTTTGAGCCCGTATTATAGGACTTATGGCCTTTAGCATGAAAAAATGCTAGTGCATATAGAGCCTATGTATTCCGCAGTGCTCGAAAAAATAGCATCACTATTTCCATTCACAGGTTTGCACACGGAGGCAAAAATATCGACGAAACTCGGAATATTTCGAGCGCTGCCCGTGCGAAAAAACGTTGGCTTGCAGAAAGGAGATTCAAGTCGATAAAGACGGGAAAAAAATACGAAATTCGTCACCGAGACCATCGCTATACAAATGCGTGGCAAACACGTGACAAGCGCTGGGCGGGAACTACGTCATTCGCATATGACGTCACAAACGAATAGAGCGTCTCGCGCACGAAGAGAACGGATGCGTCACCCGTGCGGAATTATTACGTCGTAGTCGGTGATGATGATGATGGCCGACCGATTTGTTCCAACTATTGTTATGTACAGTATTTAGTGACGTTATAATACTAAACGATCACTACGTCATAAACAGTATTCGTATATCGAAGTATTTTTTCGTGATCAGGAATATTGTTTATTTTAGCAAAAGACCTCAAAATGTGTTTTTCCCCGAAAACAGATAATTTTTTTAGAATTTCACTCAATTCGGCACATCACAGTATTCTAGAGAGAAAAATTTGTAAAATATTTATTTTTTTTGTGTATTTTACTAAATGTGTTTTTTAAAATTAACATTTTTCATTTTTTTTCACGTCCTGTGTTCAATATTTTCTAGATTTTAAAAGATAATAAAAAAGAAAAAAAAAATCATTACGTCGCACGAGACTGCTTTGTTTTTCACACAATGACTACAAAATCGCGGTTATGACATCATAATCACGACGTTGCGGTTTCAACCACAGGCGCCAAAATATCTGATGACCTTGAAACTTCTCTTGAAATGACCTTCGATCGCAGAAAATAAACAAACATATTTTTGAGGTTTCACTGTAATTTAGAGAGTGTTAGATCGAACAAAACCAATAATTTCAACGGTTCACGACCAGAAAAGTGGGTGGTAATAAAAAAGGATTGATGTGTTCTGGCGGTTGTCTACAATATTTGGAATGGCGATTAAATAACATTGGAAAAATATATTTGAATACATATATTGGCACCTCGTAGTTCGAACATAGTGAAAAATGCGTTAGCTGCGTGAACGCTATTTATTGTGCGCCTTATTGAATTTGTCGCAGATGTAAAATTGATACTTTGTTTTTAATCCCGACAGAACTTATTTGAGCTCGTCTTGATACTTTGTCAATACTTTGCGAATAAACATCAAAGTCTATAATGCGCGGCAGCAATTAAAATTGAACATTTGGTTACGATATTCGGTTTGGTTAAGCACGAATTTTACCAACGCTCTTGAGCTAACCAACGCCAAATGGGCCCGAAACCAAATACTCGGACTGACCAGAATTTCGTCTTTACCGAGTTCAAGCAAAATGAAGTTTATTTTAATAGTGCTTTACGTCCACTAACGACCAACATAGTCAGTATAGCATCGTGTTTCTTTAAAATCCTATTATTACGACTCTCTAACAACCCCTAACGACCAACATAGTCAGTATAGCATCGTGTGTCTTCAAAATCCTATTATTACGACTCTCTAACAACCCCTAACGACCAACATAGTCAGTATAGCATCGTGTTTCTTTAAAATCCTATTATTACGACTCTCTAACGACCAACATAGTCAGTATAGCATCGTGTGTCTTCAAAATCCTATTATTACGACTCTCTAACAGCCTCTACGACCAACATACTCAGAGACGTCATCGCCTGCCTGCAAAAGCTTATTGTTACGACTCTCTAACTCTACCAAACGACAAATATACTCGGATACGGCATCACCTGCAAAATCTCATAGTTACGACTCTCTAACTCCAACTAACGAGCAATAGATCCACAACACATTTTTCAGCGCAACTTTGTGTAATTCATGTTCGTTAGTATGAACATGCACATGCAGTTATTTACAAACCCGGAGCAAATGAGTGACGTAATTAGGAAACTACGACGCCATCACCGTATTTTCCAATCGTTTGTCTAATCCAAGGCACGTACGTTTTAACCCGTGTGTACACTCCGGGGTACCTTTTGCGAGCACAACTGATCCCTAAGAAACAGGGTAAATTGGGTAAATGCGAGGTAGAAATAGGGTTGGGTTAGCATAGTACAGTAGTAAACATCGATTTTCCGGCATGGATTAACGGCATGGATTAAGATTATCAAGTATTTTCCATTAGATTTTCTGTGTGATTACCTGGGTGATCTTAGCTTACAAACTCTCCACGGTGAACTTAAATTAACTTAACTGAAATTAAAGGAGTATAATAGGATTTTTCCAATCACGATAAAAATTACAGAAAGCCTTTGTCATACTTGTTCAAATATTCTGATTCAATATGTTTTGACGCTAGCTACATATACGTATACGTTTAGTTGATTTATAGAATTTGAAGACATTCTTTGGTATTTTGAACATATAGGGGCTGTAGTGTTATAGGTGTTATAAAGGTTGCTATATATAAACCTCTGGTAATCCAGCAAATCGGATAATCCAGTACGGTCTTGGAACCAAAGATATCGGATAATTAAATTTAATGCAAAAGCAGCATAACGTTGCATAGGAATCCTATCTAGGGTAGCAATAGGGAAGGGGGTGATATTGTCTGGCTATACATCGTTAATATTCAAATAAACTTACAATGCTAAAGATGTATTTTTAAAATGTAAAAAATGCTAAAATTCAAATGTGTCCCTGGCTTTCTTTTCCTGGGGAAAAGTGCACAAAAGTTCTTCCCAAATTTTTATAGTGACATTTTCAAACTGTTACGTAAATATTTAGGTTACTATTCGTACTGCAATATTTATTACTGGTCCAAATTACATACGACCTTGAAGCAACTTTACTTGAAGATTTCACGAAATGTTGAATATTATATTGGAGATGTTATGTGTGAATTTGATTAGCATTAGGTAAGTAATATTCAATAAACTTATATGTATCCAGAACCGTTACATTATTCATTATATCGTCGGCTTTATTTTTCTAAATACACCGCAGCATCGTCTAGCAGGGAAGAACTGACAAATGTAACTTGAATCTAACTAATACAAATCATTCTACATACCATCACTGTCGAGACATTCCCCCATACTATGCTAATATTCAAAAATTCTATACGGCCTTCGTGGATCCATTGAAACCCATATATGAACCATTTGGGGTCACCATAAGTTAAGAACCTCATAATCTGATATCTATTTACTGAGATTGACTACAGTAACATACACGTAGACATAGAAAATGCAACAGAGCGATTCAAAATAATATATCGACTCACCAAAACTGACCACCCCTTGCACCGCGTATCTGTCATTTGATCCACGACAAACGTACGGTCCCCCAGAATCACCGGTACATGAGTCAGTACCACCACGCTGGAAAATAAAAAACAACATATCGCAATTTTTTTTACATAGTCAGGGTGCGTATTATGCATGAAGATAAATAATTCGGAGTTTCTTTATTCGTATATTATTGTATTGGCGGTTGTAATTATTTCAAAAATACTCCGCAGCAGCATCTAGCGGGGAAGAGCTTGACATAAGTCACATTATTATATAGGCGGCTGTATTTTTTAAAACTAATGCGATTTTCCTTGCCATCAAAATACATTCAAAAGTCGGGGTGAGTATTATACAGGGAGATAAGAAAAAATCCGAAAATTTTAAAAATGTGCCGTGCAAGTTTTTAAGCGCTAGTGAAATGGCTTAATATAGCTACGAGACATAACAGACAGCTAACAGCGGTCAGAACAGCCTTCAAATGAAGAGTTAATTGATCTTAGCGGTCTCAACTGTAGTGCATGTTTTACTGTTAATATCAAGGAAAGTTCTACAAAACGTTATCCCTTTCGCCTGACGCTTTTTTTCAGTAGACCTTTACTTCGTTATTCGATATTTTTTTTGATTGGGTTTTGGCCATAAATTTACATTGTAAACTAATTTGCATTGCATTTGCATTGTAAACTACTGAACTTAATATGGATTCTAATCAGTTATACACTGACAGCGCAGGTGTATAAAGTGGCAAGCGCAAGGAACTATAACAGTGGAATAATGGATATAATACGGCGCGTAGTAGTGTTTAGATCCCTTCTCACACTGACTATGTAGCAATAAGCACCGGTTATCTTTATAGTAAAATATGTTTAACTGCAGTTGAGTTTCGGCCATAAATTGGCTCCAGATTTTAATCTACTAAATTCAAGATGAAGTTAGTTAGGCTGATACAGATGTGGCCCAGAAAATTCAGGAACTTTATAAGATATATTTTACCTTCAATCCTGCACAGAACATTTTACTCGCGTCGAAGTAATTTACTTTCTTGTTATATCTGTATTCGCACGTCGCGTCTTTCAATGTTGGAACAGTCGCCCATTGTAATATATCTTTTGCAGCTAAAGAGAAAATAATAACGTTGTTTAAAAAACAGTTACAATAGTAGCCAGTTAATTAGTACAATAATAAATCCCTGCATGTACCAGCTATAGTAAATATCGTTCTACCATAGTGCTACTAGGTTTATCTTGGCTGCACTCGTCGTATCAGGAAGGATGTGCGACATTGAAACAGTAAAACCTCTATGCATATCAAATATCGCAGAATTATACTAAATTCCGCTTGTACAATACTGCTACCATGGTTGGCTGTACACATCGTATCAAGGAGGATGTGCGACAACAAAAACGGTAATCTCTTTAACTTGTAGTACAATACTAAGTAACGATTGAAGGGCGATTTCGCAGGGGGTTAAGCTACAGGGTAAATAAGAGTTATAAGGAATATATTTAACTCCCTATTCGCTGACCTTTGTGCATGCGGTCGCCACGAAATACGACCAAGACAACTGTTAGACTGTTAGACATAGGGTTAGAGAAAATAACGAATGAACCACATTGACTATAGAAAAGTTACGTTAATTCGAATCTGACGTAACGCTTATCAGTACTGTAAATACAAAATAAACAGAGCCAAATAGAGCCAAACTTAAATTTATCGCCAAAACGTCGACGAATAACTTAATAACCGTCTTATCGTAACTTAGAATAACGTAGTGTGAGTTATTATTGTACTGAAATTTTCTGCTTCCAATATGATAAAACGCTATAAACCAACTTTAGAATACTCACAGCTTTGGCCAGCGGTAACATTAGTTACTCCCCAGCCACTGACTTGACATGGTTCACCTTCCTCTCTGATAGGAGACGAGTCAGAAGGAAGACATGCTGGCTGAACGGTGTTATTGAAGCTGTATGAGAAAAATATCAATTCAAAATTTCGAATAATAAATTTTCATATTGGACAGTTGTCACAACAAATATAATATATCGCATATCGCTGTTTAGACCTGTCCTTACATTGACTATGTAGCACCAAGCACTGGTTATCTTAGTTCTGTAGTAGAAAATGTTTAACTGCAGTTCTGGCCATAATTTGGCTATTTATAATTGACTACTAAATTCAAGATGAAGTCAGATATACAGCTGTCGAGTCAGACTGCGCAGGTGCATACAGCCGTCCCTCGCTATATCGCGGTTCACTTATCGCGGATTCACTACATCGCGGATTTTATATATTAAATGTAATATTGTATGTATTTTATTTCACGATAAATGCCGTGCCATACAGTACTAGTATGTTTGAGCGCTAAAAGTTTGAAAAAAATAAATAACCGGTCAAATGATTGTGGTAAAGGTTAATAAGGAAAATAAGAGTGTGTAAATGATTTTAAATGGTTCAAAATACGCTTAAATATTTTCAAATAATTAATTAAATACGTGGTTTCTACTTCGCGGAGTTTCACCTATCGCGGGAGGCTCTGGAACACACTAACCGCGATAGGAGAGGGATTACTGTATAGCGGACAAGAAACAGGGGATTATAATGACGATGCGGTGAGTGGTTGAATCGACGCCAAAGCAATGTAAATTGACACTTTGTTCAACCCGGCAGACCTCATTTTAGCTCGTCTTTATACTTTGTTAATAGTGAAAATAAACATCAAAGCTCATAATGCACGGCAGTAATTAAAATTGACCCTTTGGTTACAGCAGCACGAATTTTACCAACGACCTCGAGCTAACCGACGCCAAATGGACGCGGGCTTATACATGCACCATAATTCGATTATTACTACTCCTATTCTTCTGCATAAGGCTTATACTATATGATCTGGTGGAGACTAGTATTATTAGCTCTACCGTATGGACGTTCCTATCTTGTACACTCAAGTCTACACTGCAGAGCCTCCGCAAGACTTACTAATGATCTTATAAAATGCTATATCAGTAAACACTTAATTCCTACGTGCAACGAAAGTACACATTACATTTCAATGTTCAGTATTCAAAATCCACTATAATTCTTAAGTCCTCTAGAGACTGTTATTCCTTCGTGGCCATCAAATCTCTGCCCATCACTGAGTGTGGAATATCCAACTATACTCGCATATGTTATATTACATTCCAGGCTATTTAATTGGATTCCTAAGTTAGTGGACAGATAATAAAACCCATAATACAATATATGGTGACAGAATATGATAGCAGTAAAGTTCCACTCATGTAAGTTAATAATAATCACAAGGTGGCGAGATATACATTGTAGCTATGAAACAGTGACAATCAAAGTCAGTCTTACAAGACAATTAATTACAATTCAATGTTTAGTATTTAATTACACAATACAGTAGAACCCCCTTAATACATCCACCTCGGGTCAGGCGATTTTGGATGTAATAAGCGGTGGTTCTATTAACCGATGTCTATTGTATACATATCAGTGTAGTTGTGTTACATTATATTCTACGCCAGTACAATCCTTACGGTACGTACGATCCTTATCAAATTTAGTCCAAGTTTAAATCTTAAAGCCTAAATTGTAGAATCTTCAGCCCTAAAAATGGTGTCGACCAAAAAAATTTTTTTACATTAAGATTTTTTTAAGGACGAAGGACGAATCACTGGATTAATCCAATACAGAAAAATCTGTGCAACGAGCCAGTAATTTTGTGTACTGGACTCGTACTGGACTGTAACTGTACTGGACTCGTCTCATTATCAACTCTGAACTGCAGCTCTAAGTAGCAAAGGTAAAAATTAATTAAAGAAATTACCTTGCGCATTTTCCGTTGATTTTCTTAAGTTTTATGAGCGAGATGTCGTTCGTGTATGTAGGAGATGATCTATATTGAGCGTGTACAATCAATTTCTCGATTTCAAACTCTTGTTCGCTGCCGTCGTTGTAATTTTTGGAAACGTCTCCAAGACGGACTGTGTAATGGCTTGGATCACTAGAAGTAAATTCGTTACAGGTATAGATATAGATTTGAAAAATTTGGCCTGGCTCACTTAAAAATTCAATAAGGTCAGAATGGAATTTCTCTCACATTTAGAGTTAAAAGTCTGGAGTGTTCGATGTTAAAACACTAATTTCTACTGCTATTAATTATCACATTATTAGCAGGGATTTTAGTCATCTTTTTATTTCAATAATCACAACACACACCTCCACCATATTACTCGTTTCATTGGACCTATTACAACTGATAACGGAATAATTCTGAGTTAAGCAAGTTACAGTCCGTGTCGGGTTTTCTTTGAAGAAATAACATATACTTCTGGAAGTGTCTGGTAGATGACAATTGCGTCAATTAACTGGTTCCGAAATATTAAGTATTACCAATATCAATAGCTTGCACTAAAATTTTACTCCCTATAACGAACTTCCACTCCCTTACCTGGTGATCTTAGCCAACAATAGGATGAATTTCTCCAGCTATTTAACCTCAGCTTCCAATCATAACCCCGGATATCTCAGTGCTGGGCGATCCAATTAATCTATTATTTTCATAGAATGTTTAACGGTTATGAGAAAGGTTTGCTGTAATCTGTAAAGTGATTGGACCAGTATACAATAATATCGGCATTTGATTTCCCTTTTTTAGGCTAAGATCATCCAGGTGTCCACTAAGGGTTAAGTGAATTAAAATTGAAATATACTCACTCGTCGTTGAAGCAATGCCCTGCGCTCAACACCCAGCAATTATCGATGAGAGTTCCTCCGCAGTTGTGGTAAATTTCTCCATCAAAATTCTCAACTCTAATTGAATTTTTGAATCGAATTGCAGCCTGTCATGACAATAAAGAGGTTGCAACTCCAGCCAAAAGTAGCTGACATTTTGATTAAGGGTTTCCTGACACCAACTTTTTGTTATAGTCAGACAAGCCACCAGATTGCGAAATGTGCATACGTGAAAGCATTCAACGGAAGTAGTAATTCTTATGTTTTCATTTAATGTCAGCTGGGAAAAGTTAATACTTTGTGATTACTTCACTGAGTTCACTGTACATATCATTGCCACTGTCAGAGGGTAATTAAAGTATTCAAAGCAAGCACGGCTCATTACACCATCCTCGTGCAATGTAAACACGGGACTGAGCTGTTGCTTGGCTTAGCGACAACCGCCAGCAAATACCGTACGTAGAGGATGTTAGTAGTAACTATGCAAGAAACTTCTATTTTGTCTCGTTTCAATAAAATCGTGCGAGGTTGGTTGGGTGAGTGGGACTGGTTTAGAGGAATTGCGGCTTTGCAGACCTTATGGACGAGGAGCCAACACGGAAACTTAAACAGCAAGTACACATAATTCAAGGTAAAAAAATAACACAAATCTATGAATACAGCCAAAGCTTGTGAGCTTCGTCCGTTAGCTTGAACTGATTTAATGATCCTGGCAAAATCCCTATCAAAATACATGCATTAAACTTACCTAAAATAAAGCGAATAGAACGCACTGAATAGGACGAATATGAATTAGGCGAAAAGAACGCACTTAAACACACACGGCGAATATGACGAAAAGGGCTCACAATAGATGGCGTTCACGCAACTAGCGCATTTTTTCATTATCACGCAGTTCGGATGTTGAAGCATTGTTCGACCTTCGAATGGAATTTTTCTTTCGAAGTCGTTCAACGTTAGGGGAGTTCGAATTACAACTACCATTATACAACCACACAGCCTTTCTACGCGTTTATGAGATTTTGTTTTAACGGAATGAGATGAAAAATATCTTACTTGCCAGGGAAATTGAGAGGGGAATGCATTTTTCCCGCCCACAATTCTGTTCCCTGATTTCGATTTCCTCGATACAGGAGTTAGTGCTTCTTTTTTCATCATCAGCTGCAAAAATAATAATAAAAACCATAAGGAAAAATTAAACATAATTTAGACACACATACAGACAGACAGATACACTATCTCGGCTTGATCTGATATCGAATGTTTTTATTTAATATATCGATTTTTTTTACTTTATTTAGACATAATGTAATAGGAGCAAGAAGATGTGTATTATAAGTCTTCAGAGAATAGTGTGACGTGGCAATAAGGAAACTAATGTGGAATTGAATATCAAAACTGGATAGTGATTAACTGTTCTGGATTGTGGAGAAAAATTATCATTATTAAAAAAAGGTTAATTCGATGTTAAATGAAGCATTAGATTTCAATATATTTAAGAATACATACATTTGGGTGGTTCAATCCACACCTTACCTACGAATATAAACATTCAAATTAAAACTTACATCAATTCCATTTTCCTGTATCTTGCCACAGTTTATGTTGGCTGGCACATCTGTTATTGTGGCCGCTGTAGAAAAATATAAAGATAATTGGAAACATAAACGGGAAAACATTTTTAAACTTCATTAAAGGTATGCCCGGAACCCAAACTTGAAACATGATATATACAGTAGCACATATGCATTTTCAATGCAAGTACTCTTTACTAAACCGTACCCCTACGACCGTTATCAGTTGCACGAGGTCGTCGTTGAATCGGTTAGACCAGGGGTGGGCAAACTTTTTCCCAGGCGGGCCTCATTCGCTGTCTATCGGACCGGGTCGGGCCGCATTCGAAAAAACTAATGAATTTGATAAATTATGAAAAACCTTATAGGGCAGCTGACGCGTTTTTAAGGTTTCCCAGCGTCCCAAGAAAATAAATTTCATGGCAAACTAAACATCTATCAGTTGTCGTTTTTATCGTTGTCGACAAAGCAACAGAACAATATCGTCGTCACAAACACAGTGCGATGCGTGTTATATTTAGATTATAGTCGCCGCAAATTTCCCCACCGCGTTTTCCTCTCATGATTTCATTTCGTTCCGTTATGATGATGACGAAGGAAGCATATCAGGCTTTTCTCAAAGGACAGTTCGTTATTAGCCTTTTTGCAAGAGGGTAAAGCTGCAAATGCAACAGTGTCCCTGTTGGGCGTGATATCTACCTACATTCGCAAATGGCGTAGTAAGGAAATGGCATTGTGCCGTTTCAACACATAGAAGTTGGAATTCATAGAAGCTCTCGGCGGGCCGCATGAAAACCTTTGCCGGGCCGTAGTTTGCCCACCCCTGGGTTAGACGCATGATTGTCCATAGCAATTGTCCATTAAAGCCGTTTGACCCCTGCAACGACGAAATTTTCCGAGGGGGTACGAAAACACCAGATTCTAATTTCTTGATGAGTTCCAATTTATCACCAATGCTCAGATTCACACGTTTTCTTTTCTCACTTGCTTTATCTATAGGTGCCCTAGTAATAATGTGGAAAACAGGGGACCAAACAAATAATGCGACACTGTTAAATAGCACTATAGCAAGAGATATGTAGCGCACAACAACCAGGCAAACCGACGCTTGTAAACAACACGGGCGTGCCGCCAAACAAACGCTTACTCAAGTAGCGGTCTCGGTTCGCGTCACCCGGGAGTTTTGAACGTTCGGAACAGATATTTACTTCAGTGGATTATGTCCGTTGGATCCGGAATCCGTTGCATCGGTGTCCGTTGGATCGAGGTTCTACTGTACATACAGTGGTGCCTCGTACTGTATTTTGCACGACCCTAACTTCGTACGTTCTAGACTTCGAATGCCAAATTCATGATGGCCGATGACTCTACGTCGAACTAGGCGCGTAGTGAACAAATGCGCTTTGAAACTCCCACGTATTTGCTGTGTGAAGTATGTTTGTGATCGGAAGCGCGTTATAATTGCGGTAGCGTTGTTTGTTATTCATCACCCCGGTAAAACTTATTCGAGCTCGTCTTGATACTTTGTTAACAGTAAAAGTAAACATCAAGCCTATAATGCACGGCAGTGAATATGAGTTTCGCCCCACAGGAATAATCAAAATCGAAACTTCGTTGAAACCAGCAATTTGAAACGGATCAATTCACTTTCCTATATAACTAATGGAGAAAATCGATCGAACTTCGAAGAATTAAACGGAACGGATTGATATGAAGTACAAGGCACCACTGAAATTAATTAAAATTCATATAAAACTAATACCAGGTAACATTTTACGTTAACATTAAAACAATATCTAAAGATATATTATGACAAGATCGTTAGAACGGAACATTTTTGTTAAGTACTGGTTTACCGACTATTTCGCTTTACGACCATGTCGTTAAGTAACAAGTTTCTGTATCGTGCGCTGTAAAACGGAATAAACAGCAAACAACTTTACCTCGTTCACAAAGAACTCTTCCTGTTAATAAGTCGCAGCTCGCCACTTTCCACAAACCATTACTCGTCATTACACAGTTTTGATGTGGGCTGAAATCAAATTTAAATAAAGTCTTACAACGGTAATAATAATAACCCAATCGGCCAGAGTAGTAGTTGTAAAGGTTGCACGACAATATATATGAAGTATAAGAATTAACATGAGTACCATTACGAAAATACAACACTGTGCATAATGCAACATTGGCAAGTACCAGAGTTTCCCGTCTATAAAGCCTTATTGAAAATTGACTATGGGTGTATACTGTATTCGGTTGAGCTTTTTGGTTGGACGAGACGAAGAGAAAATAAGGATATGACAACACTACCAGCAGGCCTACATTCCTACAGTAGTGTACTAATTCTATCATGTTGGTCTTGTACCACAACATGTATGAATGCCGAGCATAAAGTTGTAGAAACATGCCAGGGAGAAAATAAGAACGTGATACTACCAGAAGCAGGCCTACATCCATACAGTAGTGTAATAATTCTATCATGTTAGTCTTGTACCACAACATGTAGATTCAAGTTTTATATACTACTTGCATGACAAGCTGCTGGTTAACACATACAAATTATTGACAGTTAGATGAATATAGGCTACAACCATAAAACACATCAGAGATTGAGGGGCTGATGCAGATGGATGGAGTAACAATGCTCCCCAGATGATAGAGAGCTTACGAAATTTAATTATCTAGAGCAGGGCTTCCCAAACTATTTTTGCTAGCGACCCCTTTAAATTTAATAAAAAAATTCGCGACCCTTTATGTTTAACAATGATGAACAGTTCAAAATATACACGTAACAAAGTCGCACTATAGTGGTGTTTTCGTAGAGTCAACCACTCAATTAAAATTTAGGTTTGGCGCTAGTTTTAATAATTGCTTTTCGAAAGTCAGAAAAAGTACAATTTATTAGGATGCAGTACTTTGTGTGAAATTTTGCGACCCCTAAAACTCGTCGCGTGACCCCTTGCTGGATCGCGACCCCCAGTTTGGGAAGCCCTGATCTAGAGTCACTACGTACGCAATTCAACAGCCGGGTCGACTGTGAGCTAGTATATGTTGAATTACATAAGGTTTACATGTTTACATGTTTACACAAGGTTTACATAAGGTGTACATGAAGTTTACATAAGGTTTAATTACAATTACATAACATAAGTAAGCTAACTCACAATCTTCGGCTTCGTCTCGACCATCTTGTAAACGTCAGCGGTTCTTTACTCAAGGAAAGGAATTCGGAGAAATCAGGCTTAGCCGCAGCGTTGGCACCAAGCCAGTAATACAGAGGATCTCTGGAATATCTGTTGAATCTGCTATATTTGAATATCAACAGTCGAAGGTATTTGTTCTCGTCGGTATTGCTGCAATTAATAAGTAGATAGTTATAAAGTGGGTGGTCCTCTGTCCTCCAGAGCTTTTTAAAGTCGCCTCCGCCCCGACTTCAATCACCCACCTTGATTTAGATTTTAGACTATTGAAATCGTTTTCCGTTTATTTTATTTAGTCTCTGTACAAGGAGTTTCATCTTTCACGTTGACAGATGTTCTCTTGATTTTGCGGCGACAACATGCCGAAAACTATTAATTACCCAAGTTGGAGCTTTCAACCGTTTCTTTCCTATTTTAGCGATCATACTTTTCTTCCATGAAAAGCAAATTTCCCCCAACACTGACTGAATTTATCACGTAAAGGAATCGGATTACAGATATTTTTATCGACTACTACTCCAGCCAAAAGAAGCCAACTTCTCAACTTCTATTCCGACTCCACACCCTTGCTCCGCACCCTTGGTGCGTCAGCCCTGGTGAGTTACCACAATTTATATTACCGTGTGGTAATGCATTTGTGTCTTTTTGGTATGAATGGTGGCTAAATTATGATTGTAGGTTGTTGTCTGAACGCATCCCTATTTTCTAAATTGATATAAGTATTCATACTATGCAAAGTTATCTCGGAACGCATCGCTCGTGAACATTTAAGTAAAGCCCTGCTTGGTCAATTCGTCTCACACATATACAAATTTCTATTAGTCGATTTTTGACTATAGTACTATATGATATCTGCTTGGTTGAAATTTCCTCCTACAAAAGCTCATTTCTGCAACAATTTAGTGGTAATTCGCTATGGAAGGGTCAAGACTAGGAGGACTAACGGAGATAATTTTTTCGACCCCGACACCAGGCAAAAGTAGCCGGCTCCTCGGGTCCACATTCTTGCTTTTTGCACAAAGCACAGTTTTTCACTACATGTGCAGTTCGAACTTGGAAACATCGCTTAAGCTCCGAACCGAAAATCTCATCAAATTCAGAGTTGAACTCTGGAATGTTCCGAATTTTCTAACCTATTGGATACATTTATTCAACTTACCTCGGTAAAGCAACAGTTCCATTGAGTAGGTCACAAACATAAGCTGCCTTCGCAAAATCCATTGGGGGATGAGTGAAAATTCGATAGCATTTTTGTCCGTTATAAAACCATTTTTTCTCGCATTTTGCAAAATCTCCTAGAAAAGTTAAATGGAAAAATGAGTTGAAAAATTGGTAATTTCTACCTTATCGAGACGAATTGCACACGCAGAATGTAAGATACGTGTTTTACCCTACAAGCATCGATTTATCTTATGACGTCAGTCTTATCAGTGATTTTTCTGATTATGATATACATAACTAACCCTTAAACCCCACCTCAAACGAACTTGTATACTGACTGTAACCCATCATACTGTTGTATACGTCGGGGTCAGGTGGGTTTACGAATCGAAGGTCAAGGTTGGGGCTTGTGATATAATTACTGTCCGCATCAAAGTTGTGGTGAGGAGTGTGTTTATTTATTTAGCTTTAATATAAAGTCAACCAATTACTATAAGCCCAGACAATAAAAATAACATTTGATGTATAATTTCATGGCAAAATATCACTTCAATTTCCTAATTCAATTTTTTTTAACAATAATGATTTTTTGTATTCCCCTGACATCATCACATTAAGGTATCATTTTGTGTGTGTGAGTCGTCTCACCATAGCGGTACATTGCCCACACACTCTCACAATTTTCTTAGATGCCAGGGTTAATAGAATACGGGAGTATTATAAACAAAAACACAAAAAATAAAGCAAACAAATGGGCACTGAAAACATACGAGAGACACTAGAGGCGAATCGATCGCACAACAGCTGGCGTTTAAGCAGCTCTATTTTCACTACGCGCGAAGTTCGAAGGACGAACCATCGTTCGAAGTCCGAATCGATTTTCGATTTAGCGTTCGAATATGAGGTACAACTGTTTTTCATAAAAGGATTTGAATTGGTCGCGGGATGACAAACTGTCGATATAGAGTGAGAGCTGATGGTATGATGCTCCGGTGGACGAGCGGTTGGTCATGGTTACATGCATAATGTTAAGAATTGTGGGTCATTGTGGTCATCGAGCAAGCGTTAGAGGGAGTGAATTTGTATAGAGAGAACCAACTGTCCATATAGAACAAGAGCAATGATAGTGTGAAACTAACCTTCGCTGGTGAACTGGAATCTCTTCCTCCTGTTAAGAGATCTTCCCGCGATTTCGGAACCAGGTTCAGATTCAATCTCAAACACCGGAATGCCATTGGAATCTGAAAATAAGAATGAGATGTCTAACGGGAGTAGAAAACTAAAGAGATAATCTTGGATTCTCATATCGTAAAAACGCCCAGTCTCGTTATCAACATGAGATAAACAGCTACGTTACGTTCATCAGTGGACTAATCCAAAAACCCAATCGAATTAGATGTCTATGGATATTCTATAGCTTTCTTAACCACTGCTCTATTCTGTATATAACGGAATATTTATTTCTCTTTTCTGTACCAGATAATATTTGATTGATTGTCAGTTCACAAAAGTATTTCCTCTACCAAATGCCCCTCTCGTACTCTACCTGTAAAATTTACTCTGGTCTTAGCACTGAATAAACACTTTTAATGAACGAGTCTGGTGATTGCTAGTAAAACTTAGGATTGTGTAGAACAGTGCTCCGGAACCGGTGTGCCGTGAGACGATGCTAGGTGTGCCGCAGTATAAGGGGATATAATACTTTAATAGTTTTTGTTAATAAACTGGACTTTTTTCATTATGTTTTTGCACTCAATTGGCACCATCTTATAGTAATAGCGTTAACACTAGAACCGCCGAGGACATTTTGACTGTTTGCTGTTTTCATGCGTGAACAAGTTGTTTGTGATAAATGTATCCAGGTGAAGCTTTGCGACTTTTCCTAAATCTTTAACAATTTTCCTAAAAACTTTGTTACCCTCAACTGCCAAAAGCGTTTTTTTCGAACCTTGTAAATTTGAAACGCTGCAACGGCAAGACAATTATTAGCGCGTCCATTCAAACTCCAAACATCCAAACTCCCACATTTCTAGTTGAGGTGAGTCGGCGAATTTTGAGAAGATTATGAGTGTGCGGTATGTGAAAAAAAGGTTCCGGAGCACTGGTGTAGAACACGCAACCGTAAATATAACCCACGCCGTAACGTTACATATCTGTTATTGCTTGCTTGAATTGTCGTTCCGCAAAAAATATTTTTTCTTGGATTTTTTTTACCGACTCTAACTCCAGGTAAACATGACCGACTCCTCGACTCCGACTCATCATCATCATAAACATTGTACATTATCTTCATATTACATTGTATACCCCTGGTGTGAAGTCATCCTCTGCCTTTTCAGGTGGCTGTATTTAAATAACGAATTGTTGATTTCCAAAAATTGGTTTAGTGATGGGGCCGGGCTGCTAAGACAGACAGGCGGACACAGGTTTGAATACCAATATAATAATACCACCACACCGAAGTTGTCGCCTGCCTTTTCGACACTAGGTGGTGGTATTTAAAGTAAGAAATTTCGAACTTACCTAGTTGGCATTCATTTGGTAATGACGACATTTCACGTTGACCTTGACTAACCTTGACCCATTTCCACCAGGTCAAATTTTGATTGACAGCATTACTAGGGTCGTTGATCGAGTTCTCATCGTAGTCATAGTAAAGTCCAGTTCGACCTAGAAAAACTGGTCCGATGTCAGGGAGCTGAACAAAAATTGAAATTAACATGTGAAACATAACCAGCTTTGGCAATAAGTTTAATCAATGAAGATAATTATTGAATTAAAATAAAAGCAAATAGGTAACTGTTTCTCACACCTGGTATGCTTTACAAAATTTGAATAAAACATTTGCCCATGCCAGACAATTAAGGAAATATAACAAGCAAATAGGTAAGTGTTTCTCGCAACTGGTAAGCTCTACAACATTTGAATAAAGCATTTACCTATACCAGACAAATTGATGAATTGAATTGATACAAGATACATATGTATAAATCCAAATTGTCTCATCCCCTTCAAATTTGGACAAAGCAGTCTGGAAAACTCGGGCGAATATCAGGTTATTATTGAATGAACACTAAGTACAAAGTGTTTCAAAGTATTTCTAATTGGAAAAATTGATTCGTAACTCGAACAAGTTCGTGCTCGAACAGCCTCGCGGAACGGGTTATAGGAAGTATGAAGTACAAGGATGGAAACACTGTATCTTACTCTATGTTTTTTGTTATACTGGATGACTCTTGTGTAAAAGAAGAGTGGGTGTTCCAATTTCATATCCTGTTGTTGTTTTCAATGAGTATTGAGATCTTAATTTATTCTTCTAAATTTAGGTATAATTTGCCCATCATTACCTTTAACGTAATTTTTACATGTTTGTCATTCAACAGTTCAAATTAGTAAAATTATCGTAGTTACTCACAGAATCTTTCAATTCAACATTGAACATCTGAAACTTTTCTTCTTCTGTTCCATTCTGGTTTATGTACCAATGGCAATATCTGCTTCGTTTCGTTTGGTCTGTAACCATCCTCCAACTTAGATGAAGGCCCACACCAGTCACTGTACAGAGTATACTGAGAAGTAATAATAAAAGATTGTGAGACGATATATTTGTATGTTTTCTGTACAAGCCACGAGAGTATTTGGTTCCATTTCGGATGATAAAATCTGTTTCCCGTTTTTTCAATGCTAAATATCAATAGGTTGCCCCTGACGCTTCATTATGATTATTAAGCAGTGGATGCTATAGCAATAACTTACTTGTTGGCACCACTGCATGTTGTGGACTATAGGGTCGACCTAGCAGGTGAGGGCCCAAGACTACACCCCCATGGACAATCTCAATTACCAATTCAATCTATGGTTAAATTATAAAGATTAAAGCACTCAGTATTGTCATCGGTGTTATGAAACAGAAACAGACATTTAACGGGTAGAGTGATAAGATTTAGCAAGGGGATTTAATATGCAAGTCTCGGAGGATAGCGAGACGTGGCGATAAGGAAGCTACCGTGGAATTAACTACCAGCAATGGTTTATCCATTTTCAATGAAATTCAAATGGTTCGTATGGGTTTTTTCAAGACGCTGAATTATCATGGTCGATTTTTTATTTTTTTGTTTTTTAATAGGGGCTTTCATTGAGTCCCCAAGGTACTTTTTTTTATTCATTCGGGTTTAATTTGGGTTTAATTCCTACAAAATATACATATTTCAACCGAACTCACTGTAGCGCATCTTTGGACAAGATCGTGTGAAAATTCTGCTCTTTGAGCCACCACATAATAGCGCTGTTGGACTGAGTCGTCAAGAACATGGTCGATTCACCTGCTGTATATGACATAACAATGACGTNGGAATTAACTACCAGCAATGGTTTATCCATTTTCAATGAAATTCAATTCTTGAGAATTAAGAATTTACAAATGACCAATTGTCGAGTGCAACAGTATTAACTAGCAAATTTTGGCCATTTTTTGTCCACTCATAACTGTAACTTTTTCCAGCCATATACATAGATTACACTTATATATAAACTAGAAAAAGGCTATGAGCCCAGCGCTCTCTAGACTTTAATTACAGTACTACCTCAGTGGAAAATTCAGGATATAGCTATCTGTAGCCGCTCGCTATTAATACTTCAAATTGAAATGAGTTATAAGTCTGAATAGCGAAGGTACATATGCGCTCCTCATATAGGCGGATTAACATGTAATCAACCAAATGCAACGGGAGCGATTTCAACAAATAATAATATTTTAGTATCGAACAAGCGCCAGAATATTGTAATAATGATGCCGAAGCGCAAACACGCCCCCTGACATTGACCGGAGCTCCCCGCAGGCCGCACAAATATGGTTTGCGGGTGGAACTTGCCTCGCGGGCCGCAGGTCGCACACATCTGGGCTCAATAATCAGTGTAAGACTTCCATTGAAAATTCAATAATCAGTACGAATTTAAATTTTTTTAAAGCCTTTTCCTTATTTTCCTTATCAATTTAGCAGGATGGGGGGGGGGTTCGTATGGGTTTGTTCAAGACGCTGAATTATCATGGTCGATTTTTTATTTTTTTGTTTTTTAATAGGGGCTTTCATTGAGTCCCCAAGGTACTTTTTTTTATTCATTCGGGTTTAATTTGGGTTTAATTCCTACAAAATATACATATTTCAACCGAACTCACTGTAGCGCATCTTTGGACAAGATCGTGTGAAAATTCTGCTCTTTGAGCCACCACATAATAGCGCTGTTGGACTGAGTCGTCAAGAACATGGTCGATTCACCTGCTGTATATGACATAACAATGACGTAACATACATAATAAAATATCTGAAAATTTAGCGGGAGTGTATTTGTAGTGGTTTGTACGGCAGACTACGATGAATAACTATCACTATATAACTAATATATGAAATCCTACACTGGTGGACGCCAAACTTTTAAATTCTACACTGATACATATCGGCTTAAAATTAAATTTAAATTTCATCATAAATATATGAAATATATTGAAGGGGGCTTACAAGCATTTAATTAACTTCTTCCCAACCTCAGCTTCACGGAACTAGACTTACCCCAAGTTCTCAAACCCAATTGCTGAAAAAAACTCAAGAGGTACATACTGGGTGATGGAAAAAACGACCAAGTTCCCTTAGGCACTCACTGAGTGATAAGAAAATCGACCAAGTTCTCATAGGTACTTACTTAGCAATGAAAAATCGACCAAGTTTACTCAGGTACTTACTGGGTGATTGGGAAAACCGACCACGTTCACTTGGCGAGGGAAAATAATCACCGGTGTGCCACCCCTCATTCTTCCAATCATCTGGTAGCGGAATGTTGGGCATGATGTAGCGAGCCTCAGAAGGCCCCATACATTTCGTGCAGTACCCTGTATGACGTAACAAACGACGTTAATAGAGTCATTGGATAGCCGAATTTCGAAACAGTGTATTACCTATTGTGACGCAACAAAGGGTAATGACCAACGTCACAGCCACGTGTTTCATAATTCTTGAGCGAGTAAATTAATGTAAAAACGTAAAGGAACTGAAAAAACTGTAAAATATATTGATAAGTCAAAAAGAAAACTCATTAGTTTTTAGATACAATTGTTGGCCTACTACATACCACATCAATAAATGCAGAATGTGATAACGAATCCACATATACAAACAAGTCATATATGTACTGCGAAATTACAGGCGCCCTAATCCCCTTTTAAAGTCACCATCCCCTGTTGCATTATATTACGAGGTATATTGCTACTAGTAGTGATGTCCCTCTAAAACCCAGAAAAAACGTTGTGACTGGGTTGAACCATGCTCATAAGCAAGGTATAATCAATCATTTGATGTCTATATACGATGCCAATACACTTATATTATAGGTATTTACGTTTTTACAATGAATCTGGAAAGTCACAATCTTATCACAGTAATGAGTTATCAAGTTTTCACCACACTCCTTATCTCACCATATCACCTGGTAACGCTATTTTCTGCACAATGTACTAAATACAGGAAAAGGTGAAGGGAGTGATAAGAAAAACGTTAGGTTGAGTAGATACATCATAGACTGGTGAGACATGGCGATAATGAAAATATTGTGGAATTAATTATCAAAAACTGGATAGTGATCAACTTTTCTGGTTATGGAGAAAATGATCATTGTTGAATGAACTTTATCTCAATGTTGATTGAAGCATTGAATTTCAATATAATCGATATAAGAAGATTCACACTTGTGTGGTTCAATTCATACCTTACCTTGGAGTACGTACTATTCCAGTCTACGCAATCTGTAGTGTTTTTCTCACAAATAATGGAAAGTGAATAATCCCGTTACCAAACCATATTACGAACAGAGTTTAGATATACGGAGTATCCCCCTGTAAATATAAATGTGACCTCACAAAAGACTATACAATAACGTATAAACGAAAGAAATAACTGAATTTTATAAATTAAAATCAACCGTTTGATGTCTTGATAGTTACACATTTATTGATACTTCGTTAATATAAGTTGACTGAAGCTAATAGCCTATGTCCTATATAGTTGTAATGCTAGCATGGAACATGTAAATGACTAGAGTGCGAAACATGGATATACAATTGTAAATGACGATGATGCATAATGCTTTTTTCCCGTCAGCCCTAAATTCATTTGTAGGGTTGAACTTACAGCGATATTTTTATAACAAGCATTCTAAGTAGTAAAAACTGTCAGTATGAAATTTCTTTGCAGGCTTTCAGCTTACAGCAATATAACATTACCAATGTTCTAGGATTCTTTATCGTTTCACATTAACATTAAGCTATACCTCCAACTCGTCGAGTTGAATTTGTATAAAATGAATTCGTCCAGATATAATATAACTTGCTAGCTCTTTTCATATTTTATTCAGGTGCCGCCTAAAGTCTTGTTTCTGTGAAGCGCTACTTGATACAAGCTTTCTGTGTAGGTATAAATTCCTCTGTATGATATAAGTATAAATTTCTTGTACTATCGTTATAAACAGTTAACCTTCCATACCTTAAACACTACCACAGTCGTTTCCCAGCACTGTATGTACCACGCAGTATACCCTTCTAGCTTTCTGAAACGTAGGGACTTAAAGAACAGTAATAACGGCAATCAACCTGCTCCGACTTCCATGGATTACACAGATGAGCAATCAAGAAAATCCTCTCCTCCTGCTCTTTTCTCTCTTTATCTTCCTCCTTGTGACGAAACAATATTCTCTCATGATTTGTTGTCGTTCAAAACAAAATCAAATGATCTGGAACCGATCGACGGGTAAATGGTACGTCACAGACGAATCACTATGACGGTAGGAGAATTGCAATAATGGTAAACCCAACCAGTAGCTGCAAAAACAAACTTCGAAATTTAGAAGGGCGCCCTTAGCAAAGGGGAGAAGCTGAGACCAACCGTACATTTTTGTAGCATATATGCTATATAGGGAGTGGAATTGTACAGTTGATCCTCGATATATCGGACCCCGATGCAACGGATTTCGGATACAACAGACAAAATCGGCTAGAGTGAATATCTGGTCCGAACGTTTAAAATTTGTTTGGTCTCCTGTTTTCCACATTATCACCATGGCACCTATAGATAAAGCATCATTTAATCGTCGTATTACGTTTGTTTTTACGCGACCTTCCGAGTATCGGACGAAGATAACGAAGTTCCTCCTTGTAATCAGGAGTGTATTTGTAGTGGTTCACACGACAGAGTAAGAAACAAACTAACAATAAACTCTCACCACACCAACCGCAACCAGAGTAATAGCTGAACCTTAGTTCTGTATTTTTTGTTTATTTTCGTACCCCCCCGGAAAATTTCGCTATAACGGACAAACGGCTATAACGGACAACTGCTCCCCACTATTAGTCCGTTATATCGAGGTTCAACTGTATAAACAACTAAAGACGGTAATAATAATTATGATTATGAGTAGTGGAAAGTTACAACGATAACAATTGATCGTTGGAAAATATGTGAAAAGCGAAATATAATTCCCTGAAATGAAAGGTGAAAAATGATATTGATGAATATAGAGAAACCTAAGTAGAAAGCGATGGAGAAAAATATAAAGTCTCGTGACGTATGGGAGACATGGAGTGTAAATATAGTAGTGTATAACGATGTAAGGACATGGTGAATTGCTTGGTGGCAGCATTAGGTATATGGAAATGGTGAATTGAATGCTTGTAAGCAGCCTCGTAATATTGACTTGGTGATTTAATGCTTGTTGACGACATTGTAATAATATGATTGCGATTTTAATACTAAGAAGTAGATTGTATATAGTATACCAAAATCTGTATTTGGTAGTATAGCCATGTAATAAATACATTATATACAGAAAGTAAGGAATCTAATTGATTTATACTCTAAATAATGAGCACCGTTTGAATCTGACATTTGTTCATCCGTAGACGCGGACGCTAGACGCGGACCAGACAAGTCGTCCTTTCTTGTCAGCGAGAGTGCATTTTGTATCGTTTACTCGGCAACGCCTACACATATGCTCTTTGTTATATGAAATGTTCTTATTATCCCTTGTCATTAAGTGTCTCATTATGCGTCGGCACGTCAGACTCCATATCGAATTTTTTATAGAAGGCAAATTATGTCCGAAACCCAGCAGTCGTTAATCGTGTTTTATTACTAAAATAACCTGTGCTTATTGCTACATAGCCAATGCTAAAAGAGCTAAAAAAAGCGCTATGCGACATATTATAACCGTTGTTACATGTGTATAGGAAATGACATGAAATGTACTTTGATTCATTCCTACGATCAAGAATTGAACGCTACTGCTTTACTACTTTATTAGAACTCCCGTACAACGGGTGTTGGATTGTAATTGGTCGATTAATATTTGCGAGAAGGCAAGTGAGTGTTTGGATAATGCTGCCGCACGAAAGCCAGACAGTATGCGAGAGAGGACAACATGATAGTCTTGAGCGCAACGCAATAAATTCTTCTTCTCTTTTCTTGTTGGACAAAAAAGCTAATTATTAGGTGTTTTCTAGAGTCTATGCATTTCCTGAGTTTTGTGTTATACGATACAAGGTATAGCTTAAAAAAAAACATCAATCTTTAGTAGATTTTTCAAGTAG
>QXVX01009670.1:0-21217 GCA_013436065.1 Halocynthia aurantium | reverse complement strand
TAATGGATAATGGATTCTCAACCTGTACTGTATTCTCCAGTGTTATTATTTATTAGGTAACATTATTTTGAAAAAGGAATGTAGTCAGTTCGAACTTAGATTAGTTTGGCAATGTTACGAGTCAGTTTGGACCTACCCTAATTCGAACGAATTAATCGAAAAACCCTTATTTAGTAGCCTAGTTGATTCGGTCTGCAATCATAGTTGAGAATATTGTTACATTACAGTCGTATGATGGTTTAGTTACAAGGATGAGTAGAAATTTGGAATATGCTTCAGTTTTGTCACAAAGTGTGAAAGTTAGAACACCCGAACAGATTTATTCATTCACGCAGTGTACTTGCGAGATATATCGAAGATACTTGTATATGCTTCACTAAATTTTATTGTTGAACGAGTATAAGGTAGGTATGGTTCGAAGTAAAAGTTGAGGAATTAAGATCTTTTTACACTGAAATAGAGTTGGTTGGTCACTTCGCTAAACAGTGACATAAAATACTGATGTGGGATTATTGGATTGGGCATTTTTTCTATGTTCATCATCTTTATGAGGCTGTTAATTTAATCAGGTAAAAACATAATCATGCATCCAGTTTATTCAGTTATGCTTCGTATTTCATGTTATTCGAATGGGTATGGTTTTGCTTTTCATGGTGTTTTTCGTATGGATAACAGGCAACAGTAGAGTCGGTGCAGTTTAGAAGGATGCGCAACCTTAGTAGTAATGTTACCAGTTAGCTGCAGTTCAATATACAGTTGAATCCTGATATCATGTGAATGATTTTTTGTTCCTCAACCAGAGAGTTGTAAACTTCTCATCTCCAACCACTATGTAACGACCCTAGTTCATAATATGACCCCTTATTATTTTTTTGGTCCGGCTATGATACTACTTCGTTTTATCATGCACAAATTTTTAGAACACCAACATTTTGCTATATCGGGGTTTCAATGTCATTGTAAATATACATTTGCATAAATTCAATGCTGGCTATTTATCACACTTTACTTGTATTCATTTTTCATACTCTGTATCCTCTAAATGTAAAGCATATTTTAGGTCTATAGCTCGTTATCGTGACCTACCATCATGTAATAGAGGTGCTGAACTTGAATATTTATAGACAACATTCACCACGAGTTCAATAATGCATTTTGTAGTTAAATAATCCGCTTTTCTTGCATGTACGCTTTAGAAAATATCTTTGTTTAAAATTTGTTTACCTGAGACAGTCTGGCAGATTGTTCACAGTTCACGATGTTCAGATTATTCAGTAATGTTTATTTAAACCTCCACACATTACCACTTGTACATTACTAATATATGTTTTCATTTGTGTTAGAAGTTGCATAAATTAATAGTGTGTCTGCCATTTAAATTTTAGCGGAATAAATCGGCATCAAAATGGCAGATGGAGCTCCTCCACCAAAACGGCAAAAAACTGAAGGAGGTATGAAAGTTTGCTCAGTGACTAGTTTTGTGCAAAATCACTTCCTCCATTAATTTTACTTTACGATTTACAGAAGTCTTCTCATTGGAAAATCAACTTCCTGATGAACTCGTGCCAAGTTCTGACTTTAGCAATGTTACTATGAACAATGGGGCAAATTCGCAGATAAATCAGACCCCGCTCACCCAGTCGCAGGTTCCTGGAACCGCAGCCCGAGCCATCACCCCGATTCAGTCTCATAATGCGATGGTAATGCCCCATCCACCTGTAAAGCAACACAAATTAAGTAAGTTACTTCAGTCCGGTCACAATTCTCCCAAGTATGTCGGCATACCTTCACCAAACAATAGCAACGCAATAAACAGTCCGCGTCCTCCTCGACAACCATCTCAACCACAGCCAAGTCCCCTGAGCGCCATGCATAATTCCCACCAAAGCCCGAGTGCCGGTTCGATGGGCAACAATATGAGGTCCCCTACAAGCTCAACCCCTGGTAGCTTGCCAAGGCCAAGCAGCAGGCCGAGCAGTACTCTGAACGCGACTCCATCTCCAAGACCGGGCAGCTTACCGAGCGGACTCATGTCCGCTGGCAGTGCCAATTCGGCTATGAATTCTTTACCGCAATCCTCTGTGCCGTATTCTACACACAGCCCGATGATGATGAACCAGCAGATAAATCAACAGAACATGGTCGGACAAACCATGTCGGTGCATATGCAGCAAAACATGCAGCAAAAGCATAATCTCATGAACGGGCCTAGCAGGTCTGTGCAAGTGATGCCGCAGCAGCAGCAGCAGCAACAACAGCAGCAACAACAACAGCAGCAACAGCAACAGGGCATGATGAACACAAATATAACAAGACCCGGAATGCCAAACAATGGGAATAATGTGATGAGAATGATGAATCAACAACAGCAGCAGACTATACACATGATGTCTGGGCAATACACCAACTCAGTGCCACAACATATGCCACATCAAGTGGGTTATAGTGCTATATACAACTTTGTATTAATAGATTCCTAAATCATGAACTCTGCAATTACTTGGGGCCTAAAACTCTTGTTAAAGTCGTTTATATTATTTCAAAACGATGAAAGCCAATTTTTTCTTACAGGGTGTTGGTATGCAGAATCAAATGCAAAACACCATGACTAACTTTGGACAGCAACAAACAAACGTACCAACTGGCCCAATGCAAGTTAATATGCAACGACACACAATGAACAGCAATGCGAGTGGTGTATTTAATAATAATATGCCGATGTCAAGACCCCAGCAACAACAGGTAAACTTATTTTAAAATGAGCTGGTTTTGAACCTTGATGATTGCTAGTTATTCTAGATCTGTAAATACAATTGCCTCAGTTTGCATTGCCTATATACTATGAGTACAGTTGTAAGTGCAAATATTAGCACTGTACTTACAAAAAATATACCTTTTTTGATGGACCCTTTCTGCAGACCAGATTCCATTCAATTAAGCTGCCTGGTTTCTTATTCACATGTGCATACTTACATTCAACACATTTCCTTCTTGTCCTCAGAGCCTGATGTCGCCAGTGGCAGGGATGCAGCAGAACCAAGTTGCAAGTGGTATCAACATGTCAGGAATGACAGGGAACAACATTAACTTCCAAATGATGCAACAGCAACAGCAACAGCAGCAACCTTCTTCGAAGCCAATGACAATTGCGGGCAGTGTTCTAGGAATGGATAAAGTCAATAATAATATGCAGTTCAACAACACAATAAGACCAAGAATGTCTTCCATTCAACCAAGCAATAATATGCAACAGCAAACAATGAATCAGCAACAACAAATAAACCATTTAGCTAGCCAGGTAAGGGAAATCGATACCCATCATACTTTGCTTGCTATAAACCATAAAATATGACAATAATATGAGAGGTCTTAGTTGAAGTTTAATCTTGTGCATTTTAATTGTTACCCAGCTGGATCCACAACTGAACCAAAGTACTTCAATCAACTTGACGCCGATGCAGCAATTGTCTAACCAAACTCAAATGCCCCAACATCAAACCATGCCACAAATTGTCCAGTCCAATCCAATGCAACAGGTGCTTGCTTGTACCACTTCTTGATGTTATGTGTTGTATTGTATCTGATGTCATTATTCCCAGTTACAACTAACATTATATATTTTCCCAGACTACGGTCGGCAACGGTGGGGCAGGAACTCCCCAAACCCTGAATCAGATGGCGGGTGGAACTACCCAACCGGGAACTAGCAATTCAAACACTCCTGCGGACCCAGAAAAGAGAAGGTTGATACAGCAGCAGCTAGTTCTCTTGTTGCACGCTTACAAATGCGCAAAGAAAGAGGTACGATCCAGCTTTTCTGAATCAGCTTGACTAGGCACATATTCAAAATTTGACAAAATTTAGTATACAGTAGTAACAATTATGTATTTCTATTATCAGCATAATGGTGAAGCTCCAAATTGCACTTTACCCCACTGTCGCACAATGAAAGAAGTTCTACGACATATGAACGTTTGCACACAAGGAAAGTCATGTCAAGGTAAATTAGATGCATCTTTATTTCTTGTCATTTTTTAGTGTCTCCATTCCAGTGCATACTGAAACATAAATACTTATATTCTTTTTTTACTCTGTCTAGTTGCTCATTGCGCGTCCTCACGCCAAATTATCTCTCACTGGAGGGCATGCAACAGACACGACTGTGTTGTCTGCCTTCCCCTTAAAAGCGTACCAAACAATAACCCTGCAGCAGTGCCAGGTCAGGCACAGCGTTGGACGCCATATAATTCGACAGCGTCAACAGTCGCGTCATCCGCAAGCGCGAGCACAAGTGCTACATCAGTTCCATATGTTAATCAAGGTATGCTGTTTACTGTCGGAGTAAAACTTTAACTGAGAACATAAGCTTATCGGCGTGCAGTTTCCTAGGATATTGTGTTCTTAGCAATAGTTTTCTAAATTATTTTTGTATATTTCAGAACAAATGCTTTCAGGCAATTTACAGCAACAAAATCATCAGCAATTTTCAAACATCCTGTCAAACGGCATAATGCCTGGTCCAACGCAAGGCATGCAGCAGATCGGAGGGTAAGTAGCAATAAGCTATCCCTATATTTTTGCACCTCGATTCATTTAGCTACCCAAAGCATATATTTATCATGGGCAAAGAAATACCTGATTGTCGTGGAAGAATATTCCTTGCGGCTTATTTACCTGATGTCCTGTGTTGACTGGTTTCGTTTTATCAACTAACACCCACTGAAAAACTTATGCTAGTCATTTGTTGAATCACCAGTAATTGTTGCATTACCAATATTTAATTATGCTTCTTTGATGGCCCTGATGACCTCTTCAGTTTATCATCTACATTGTTCACTGAAATTTCTGTTAAAAGAGTATCAGAGAAATTCACCACGTTCGTGGCAAGACTATTGTTTTAGGCATTTATTCATGAATGAAGAATTTGAATTCATGGTAACAAGATGAAGCATATCAATAACCCACTAATATGTGTTTTATTGTGAAAAGTTTCTGCTCGTTTTACTGTTGGAAATCGAATCCTTGGTTTCCATCAAAATTCACCTGCATTCATCATTACATTATATGCAGTTATTGCTTCTCAATATTACTTTCCTAATGTTGGTAATTTTGAAATCAAAGGCATCTTATTTCATATGAATTGATTTTAAATTTTTGTTTTGATAACATTTTTTCATTGATACGATCCATCCATATTATATCAATACATATGCAATTGCTTTTTCGTTAATTTTTGAACAAGTTGGTGAAGTTTGCTTCTTGTTTTAGCGTTAGCCAGAGCTCGGAGCCCAGCAGCAACCTTTTCCATCCAGCTCGAGTAGAACGAGAATGGCACGTCGACGTTACGGAAGAATTAAGGAATCACCTGGTTCAAAAACTGTAAGTAGTTCAGTTTGTGCAGTGCTTAATCTAGCGTGCGACCGGACTATTTATTCCAATTTCCTGTTTCTCTGAAGGGTGCAAGCCATATTTCCAACACCTCAGAAAATATCATTGACAGACGACCGCATGAAGAAGCTTGTCACGTTTGCTCGGAAGGTTGAAGGTGACATGTACGAACAAGCCAGCAGCAGGGTAAGGAGGCTTATTTAAACAAGACTGGATAAACTGGTGTATCACCTCCTCATGTCATACTTCAGAACAATTTGTTACTCAATGCGGCCAATTTTTCTCCTAATAGTTGTTCTAACGTCCAGTTTATAGAGGATGGGGGCATTCTTTTTAGGAATAATGCAAGTTGTGCATTCCAGTGGAATTTTGAAAAACCCTAGAAGTTTTTTTTCAAGTAGTCATAAACTGTGTTCTTGATTTCAGAGTGAATACTATCACCTTCTCGCTGAGAAAATTTATAAAATTCAAAAAGAGTTGGAAGAGAAGAGAGCTTCAAGGATGCGTACTAGAATCCCTCCCGGTCAAGTCGATCCAACTAGGATGCGTAAGTTTAAATCAATCTGCCATATAACCTATAAGGGAAATTTGAAACTTCGGATAATATTTCCAGTATCCTTATTTTGCGGTTTGAAACAAAGATGAGTGTTTAATTGTTTATTGTAGCAATGAATGGACCTATGGATGCTGCTGGACAGAATCAAGGTGTGAACGCCATGCATCGGAACATGGGCATGGATTCATTCTTGCAGCAGGGTACTGGGAGGATGCCTGGACCCAGTATGCCGACTGTCAATACCAACAGTATTCTAGGCATGGATAACATGTCCAATCCATCTTTGGCAACGCAGGGTTCCGTTTTCGACTCAATGCTGAGCGCCACCCAGTCGCAGGTGCCGACACAACAAACGATGACGATAGGAAACCAAGCCAGAACCATGGTTGACCCTGTGGATCACTCAGAGACCATTTTAAAGGTACATTTCAGTCAGTTTTAGATCGTGCCTATCATAATTTGATTTCGTCCTAATACTGTCAGTGTAAGTCAGAAAAAAACTATAATAACAAATGCAGCATATTAGCTCAGTGTTTCTATTTTAATGTTAAGATAGACCGGTATCATCTGGATATAGTTCTCCTAATTTATTGACTGCCCATTTAACACTGCTGTTCTAACAGTTCATGAAAGCGAAAGATGAAATTTCATTGGCAAAACAGAACATGCCGATAATCAATCAAGGTCCAGGGATTTCACAGCAAATAGCACAGGTGATTTTCTTTCGTATATGTTATTATTGTCAGCCTCTTGACTGATGAAAGCATCATGTCTTGTTCTTTTATTTTATTTGATGTTTTTGTTTGTGTCTTGTATACTAGTTTTTCTAATTCCATTCTTTTTATTTAACGCTTCACAGAACTCCATGCCCGGTATGAACAACTCGATTATGCCTAATCAAGGCATACCAGGAGGGATTGCAAACTTCCAGCAGCAAGTCGGACAAACTGCCTCGTCCGGCGCTGGCAGACCTCCGTCTGTCAGCCAGATCAATCAACTTCAGCAGCAGCAATCTTCTCCCGCTTATCAGGCAAGCTCAATGCTGCAGTCGCAGATGCAGCAAAGCAAACCCGTATCGGCGCAACCACGACTTGAATCCTTGCTCAAGAGTGGCATCATGTCCCCCCATTCGAACACCGTCTGTAGCATGAGTAATTCGGCCTCGATGAGCAATAATTTTTCTAGTGGCAATGACGTGATGAAGAACACTAGTCTGTTGCAACAGCAGCTGAGACAGAATCACAGTAACCCGCACCAGCAACAGTTCACATCTCCGCAACAGCATCCTGCGTCTTTGCAAGAGATGCTTCAAGGCGGGATATCAAGCTCGATCACCACCTCGACGACCACAACCACGATGGCGTCCACGACCGGCTTGCCCACTTCGATAACCTCTAATGCCACTCCAACCACTGTCACATCATCATCCCCCTCACCATTTGTGAGCAAACCGCAAGTGATGGCAAAGAACATAAACGAAGACGGGAAGTTATCTGGTGGCTCCGGTTCTTTTCATGTTACCAGTAATTCAAAAGGGAATAATTTCTCGAATGTCCAGGTAACTTTTCAAACCATGTAACTAAGAAAACATGACCGTTTCCAGACGTAATGTCTAATTTTGGGAATCCGTTGTTAGGTAAAGACAGAGATTATAGAGCATGTCAGGGGATCGAAGCCAGATTCTCAAGCCAGTCGATCCAACCTGTCATCGGTCAAATCTGAGCCATGGTCACCGTCACGAGGTACACAAGGTCCGGGTGGAAAGAACGGTTCAAATTCAACTACAATTGGAAAAGAAGAACCCGCAGATAAGGTATGCAGTATGATATTCTCTTTTGTTGAATACTGATAACTTATGCTTTGTTGGTATTATAAGTGTGTTTTGCTTATTGTGATCAAAGTTGATAAAAGGTAAATAGCTAGAAGCTAGTTAACATGTATGAGATAGACTCTTGGTATGATACTCTGAGAGCAGAACTCTGATAATAGTTTCAGCAGAATCTCTAACAAATATGCTTAAAATTTAGTTCAAAGTGCACATTAGTTGCTTGAGCAGAGTCCAATGCATATATGCCTCACGTGAAAGAGAATTCACAAACTTCAGTGGTTATACTAGAACTGATTCGAATTGAAATTGATAAAAAAAAATATATCAAACCTCAGATGGACACGAGTTCGTCTCCGAATATCTCTGCCGTTACCTCAGCTACTACGACGACGACAATAAGTCCATTCGTGAAGCAGGAAAGCAGCACTGGTACGATGCCAACTGCCACTTCATCAATGCCCGTGTCTAAGACCAAAAGCCTTAAAAAAGGTTTGTGCAATTCAAACTTGCAATTCAAAGTAGAGAGGGGTTTACAGATATGTAAAATTTTTTTTTTTCATAGTTTTTACTTGCGACGAGATGAGAAATGCACTTATGCCAGTTGTTGAAAAGCTATACCAGCAGGAGCCTGAGGCAATTCCTTTCAGACAGCCGGTGGATCCAGAGAAGCTCAATATACCGGTACGCCAATCTATTCCTCTCTCTTTAATACAGTATTCATGTGATTGTAATTTAGTGATTTTGTAGGTTGGCTTTCAAAATACTCCAGGTAGTATTCTAGATCAACATAGTTCAAATACTCGGTAATGGGACGGCAACATAACTCGATACACTAGCTGTATTAGATTTGATATACAGTGCGGTTCTATGTATTATCTGCAACTAACCATATATATTACGTTTGCAGGATTATTTTGACATCGTTAAACAACCGACAGACTTGGCTTCCATCATGAAAAACCTCCAGATAGGAAAATACCAGGAACCCTGGGAATTCATCGGCGAGATGTGGCTCATGTTCCACAATGCGTGGCTGTATAACAGACGCACAACGCGGATATACAAGTACTGTTCGAAACTCAAGGAGATGTTCGAGGCCGAGATCGATCCTGTGATGCAGAGTCTGGGATTTTGCTGTGGTCGTAGGGTGAGTATTTGCTATTGGAATATCAGGGATTGACAGGACATCTGATGGTATACTGTGATAGTTGAAAAGTGGATGTACAGGAAAGAATTTGGAAGGATTGGGATTGGTATCTCAAGTTATGATGGATTAGTTTGATCACTGGATGACTGGATTGAATAAATAAAGAATAGTTCACGGTTTCAAGCAGTAATACACACTCCAAGAGATTTTACTTTGATTTAATGTTAATACTAACTAGTGGAGGCACATAGACTACTAGATTAAATATTTGCTATTACAGACATATACATACAATTCCAAGAATAATATGTGTATTTAAATAATACTCCTGTAGCCTGCAGAAGGGGGAATCCAATTACCACTAGCAGAGGATGATGAGTATGTCTATAGAAATATCATCTTGACTTGAACTATCTTTGTTTTTGCTGTAGATGGAATTCATGCCTATGACACTCTGCTGCTATGGGAAACAACTGTGCACCATCCCTACGGGGGCAACCTACTTTGAGTACCAAAACAGGTAAAATATACGCTTACTCCTCATGCTTATACCAGTTGGCTCAATAAAATTTATTCTTAAACTTATTCTGAAATTTGCAGATACGATTACTGTGAAAAGTGTTTCAACGAAATACCGGGAGACTCTATTTCACTGGCTGACGACCCGAGCCAGCCGCAGTCCGCTGTTACGTAAGTACCAAATCTACTTTTTCTAAGCAGTTTTTTTCAAGTGAGCCTGTCAATATCAAGTTTTTCTTGCAGTACAATAATGAAGAGCCAGTTCGAAAAAAAGAAAAACGACGTGCTAGATCCGGAGCCCTTCATAACTTGCAACGAGTGCGGAAGGAAGATGCATAAGATATGTGTCCTTTACACGAGTTCTATTTGGAAGGAAGGGTAAGTGTGGACTCGTTTCTGTGATAGATATTCTTGGAAGATATTTCCAGGAACCTGGTACCGAATATATCATATATTTGCAGAACACAGGACAATTTGTAGACCACTCCACAATTAGTAAATTTTGTACCGAGCAAGCTAGTTTATTATAAGTTCCCAATGTTGTTTTCAGGTTTAACTGCGACAAATGCAACAGCATGCGTAACACGCAACGTAAGCCTAACCGTTACATAGCTGCAAAACTGCCGCAGAACATCCTGGGGGAACACATAGAACGGCGAGTAAATAACTATATCAAGCAGTATGACACCAATGGAGAAGCTGGCCAAGTTCACATTCGGGTTGTGTACAGCGGTGACAAGACGGTAGAAGTACGCCCGGGAATGAAAGCAAGGTATGATGGCATAGTGACACCTGTCATACTACTAAAAAGTTGTATTCCAACACAACATTTGCCCATGTTAGTTTCTTGACATCTTTCATTCTCATTATTTTATTAAACAGGTTTGTTGACACCAAAGAGATGCCTGAGAGCTTTCCATATCGTGCTAAAGCATTCTTTGCATTCGAGGAGATTGACGGTGTAGATGTTTGCTTTTTCGGTGTTCACGTACAGGTGAGCTGCTTTCTGCTCTTGATGCTTTCAACTGATGGTTTGAGCATTCACATTATTTCCTATAACAATTCGCTGTATTATAGGAATATGGCTCTGATGCTCCACATCCCAATCAGCGGAGAGTCTATTTGTCATACCTTGACTCTGTTCATTTCTTCCGACCGAGACATCTTCGTACTGCTATATACCACGAGATACTGATCGGTTACTTTGAGTACTGCAAAAATCTCGGGTAAAGGGTGTTTTTTTGTCGTTTGATACTTTTCAACGATTTTTTATATGAGTAAGCAATGCAAAAAAGAGATAATATAATTACATAATATTTGTTTCTCTCTAGGTATGAATTCGCTCATATATGGGCTTGTCCTCCATGTGAAGGTGACGATTACATATTCCATTGTCACCCGCTTGAGCAGAAGATCCCCAAGCCAAAGCGTCTTCAAGATTGGTATAAGAAGATGTTGGACAAGGCGATTGTGAGTATTCCATTCCAATTTTATTATTCTAAAGCTGTCTAGTTAAGTATTACAAGCCAAACTGTTTTGTTTTACCAGAGTGAGCAAATTATCATCGACTACAAAGACATTTTCCATCAAGCTAAAGAAGACAGGTTGCAGTCTGCCCGAGAGCTGCCTTACTTCGAGGGAGATTTCTGGCCGAACGTGCTGGAGGAGAGCATCAAGGAGCTTGAGCAAGAGGAAGAGGACAGAAAACGAGCAGAGGCTAATGAGCAAGCCGCTGCTGAAGAGGTATGCCTAAGATTTAATGGACATATGTAGTCCAAAATCTTCACACTTATTTTGTCAAGCAATGATTAACATGGTGCTTACGTGAGTTAGGGACAAAAAAATGTAATACGACTTGAAAACCAATACAATGAACATATTTGTGTCACAAAATTAGCTTGAAACCTACAGCAACATGTAAATAATCCTATGTTTCAATAGCATTGTATGCTGAAGTCCCATCACAGTCTTTCCACCCAGTGCATGATTTCAGGATCGATTAAACTTCAGTTGTTTGAATTCAGTGAGCACTTGCTGGCTCAGGCTAACTGGTTTGACGTTACTGATTCTTTACTGTAAAAATAATTGTTCAAATCACAACTCTGTACACTCTATCAAAACTCCCTGTGAATGGCATGTGTCAGTACGCTGTAGCACTGTCCAATTTAAGTTCCGTGTCAGTGACGCACACTTATTCACACAAGCCATATATTTTCATACCTTACGCCCACATGAAGGCTGCGCGTCAAGCACTCTTACTCAAGTTTTCACCTCTCCAATCTCAGTCTGACCACGGCTCAAGCTGCAGCTCAAAAAATGGCAAGAACAAAAAGTCAAAAAAGGCAAGCAGCAAGAAGGCATCGCAGCGGATAACCAAGAAAAAAATCCCTCAGGTGGCGAACGACCTATCAGATAAGCTTTATCAGACTATGGAAAAGCACAAAGAAGTAAGTTTACCTTGTCTTTTGCACAGTTCAGTATTTTTGATATGATTGAGCTAGGAAGCACTGCTCCTCTCCGATTCATGGTGATTATTTTCCTTACTGGTTGGAGCAATACTTGCATATTGTATACTGGCACTATATATATATATATACCCTGGTGTATTAGGGTGGCAAGCATAGCGATTTCATTCAGCAGCGAGCCAGTTTCGTTGTTTGGTAATATCTATGCTTATCACAGAGAAATACCATACATCTCTTAAGTTCGTAAGTTTGGTGTTGATATACAGCTCAATGTCAATAAACAGCCAGTAAGATAGAGGTGATGATTGTTCTATAGATATAGGGGAAATGGGATGTATGGTAATTATTTTAAAAAAACTTTTCCCAATTCATGGTTTTCTGCATTTCAGGTGTTTTTTGTTATTCGACTCCAAACCACTGAGAGCATCAACAAGATCGGTCCCACAAGCGACCCGGATCCCACGATGCAGTGCGACCTGATGGATGGCAGAGATGCCTTCTTGACCATGGCCCGCGAAAAGCATTATGAATTCTCGTCCCTGAGGAGAGCAAAGGTAAAAAATGACCTACGAAAATCTAAAACATTCAAATTTTTTAAATAAAGTGCTCGAATACTTCTAGTGCTAGTATGATTCTGTAATGTATATTATACATATTTTGTGTGGTACGTCACCTAATTATATATTAAGTAAACTAAGAGTTACATCGAAAAGTGTAGCAGTAGCGGCACACTTGTATAACTTTTCCTGTTTAGTATTTGACATATGCACTTACATCAGTGTATTGTTACATGTTAAAAATTGATGGTAATTCTATTATAACTTGAACACGCAATAACCAGATTCTCTAGAAACTTCTAACAACAGTTATGCTATTTTCAGTGGTCCACTATGGCGATGCTGGTGGAACTGCATACGCAAGGACAAGACAAATTTGTTTACATGTGCAATAATTGTCGCCACAGTGTCGAAACAAGATTCCACTGTACTGTGTGTGAGGTCAGTACATTTATTTTACATTTATTGATCAGATAGAGTGAAGTTATATTCAACATCTCAATGAATATGGTAATATCTGCAAATTCTCTAACAGCAGGAATGTATCCCCCATTACATCATGCCATTTCAACAAATAAATATTTCCTTCCTGGCTATTTGTTTCTCAGAAAAAATTAAGTTATGCTTGGATATCTAATACTACTGCTTTGATATTAAAGAATCTAAATCCACCTTATCCAGAAATATCTTAATAGCTGAACAGACTACTGAAGTATAGGAATAGTACTTCAAACAGGTGTCATAGTTGGTATTTATTTCTGTTAACGATAACATTCAATGTTTTCTTAGGATTATGATCTCTGTGCTAACTGCTATCACAACATCGGTCACGAGCACAAAATGGACCAGATGGGATTCGGCCTGGATGACGGAGGTTCACCAGGAAGTGGCTTACCTAATGCCAAGTCAAGTCCGATCCCTGTAGAAAGGTGTATGCAGTCTCTTGTCCATGCTTGTCAGTGCAGAAATGCTAACTGTAGTATGCCTGCCTGTGTCAAGATGAAAAAGGTTTGTCCTTTAACAGAAATAGTCGGTATTTTCAAGCTCGCAAGGTTATTTAATTTCCTCACTAATTAATTTCTTCACTAGGTTGTCGAACACGCCAAGAATTGCAAAAAGAAGACGACCGGACACTGTCGGATTTGTAAGCAGCTCATCGCTTTGTGTTGTTATCATGCTAAGCACTGCCAGGTATGTATTGTTTTTGCGAAGTCTTGGAAGTCTGATTATAATTTATAACCTTTACTGTTACCTTTCAGGAGAAAAAATGCCCTGTTGCGTTTTGCCTCAATATCAAGAACAAATTGAAACAGCAGGAAATGCAACAAAAAGTCCAGCAAGCTTATTTGATGCGTCGCAGAATGGCTTTGATGTCGAGAAACGTAAACACTTCATCCAGCACGGCTCCTAGCACACCGAAACAGAATCAGGCCAGCCCGAAACCTCACATGACACCCGACCACCACATGCATAAACCTCAGCCGTCGCCACTGACGACAGTGAACCAAGACGTCACCAGTCAGCATGCAGGTATGAATCAGAACACCCAGCATGTTGTCGACAACCAAGTAATGTTGGCCGGTCCTCAAACCCCTGGAAACATGATGTCACCGCAAATCGTCGGGCAACAGCAGTCTCAGCAAATGGTGACCACTGCTCACATGACCAACAACCAGCAACAAGGTCAGTATGTCATGAGGAACAACCAGGTACAGGCAGGCATGATAATGAACCCAGCCCAGGTTTCAATGGGAGGGATGTCTTCTCCCATATCAGGTAACACTGTACAGCCTGGCATGATGGGCCCCACACAGCCGTCGCCAGTCTTCAGAAAATATCAATCTCCTCCACCACAGGCAGCAGTACTAGCTGCCAAACAAGCTCAACAGTTGGCTGAACAACAGGCAAAAGAACGAGAAAGAATATCCAAGTTCATGCACAATCAACCAAACCAAAATCCTCTCAACAGGCCTACAGTGCCTCGTTCTGTGGTTCCGGTCAACACAGTTGGGTGGCAGAACCAGATGCAACATCGAGCGCCAATTAGACAGATGATGCCTGGCCAGGTGTCAGCAATGCAACCGGTAAACACTATGAACAATCAACAGATGACCATCACTGGGGCACCGCCTATGAACAACAACCAAGCTCTGAAACAGGTTATCAACTTGCTCAGGCAAGACAACAACCAACCTGGAGGAAGCAGTGCTGGTAGAGGCAGGGTCAAAAGCACGGAACAACTTATGGCATTACTCAAAACTAATCCTCAGCTGATGTCATCTATAATTAAACAGCGCAAGCAGAATCAACAAAACAAGCAACTTAGTCAGCAGAAACAAGTTATGACACAGGTACAGTACTTATTTCACTATAAGCCCAATTGTTTGGAAATAAGCCATTTGTATGGTTATATATCACTCCCTATCTGGCAATTCCTAGTCCAAGTATTAATTCAGGTAGTTAGTGTGACTTGCATGCCTAATGGTACAGGTTCTTCATATTAGCTCAGAGATATTTAAATATATCAAGATATCCTTGATATATGTATACGAGGGATCAACGCTTGGAATAACCCTTTGGTTGGAAATTCATTCTTTCAAATGTCTCTAGCCGTGAGAAACCAGTGGTCATTTTTTATCTTTGCAGTATGCAGACCAAGTGTACGTACATTTAGTTTGTTGGTTTGAATCTTAACTTTTATATATTTATGCAGCAGCCCGGATTGCCTGTATCGAGCGGAAATGTGCAGCAAGTTAACATGGGTGGTGGGATGCAGCAAATGACAATTCAGAATGTAAACCAACCGGTAATGAACATGCAGCCAATGCAGGTGAGTCTTGGTCATTTTTAGTGCTTATCAGCTTAATGTGAGCAGTATGTATAAAGCTGACATGCTCTGTTTCAGGGTGGTATGGGAAACATGCAACAGATGCGATGGCAGCAGCAACAACAACAGCAACGTCGTATGCAACAACAACCTCAAGGCCAATTTCAACAACCTGCACCTCCTTATCCACAGGTGAGTCTGATGTATATGGAGGGGACTTGGCTTGCATGAAGTTTTGTCCTACTGGTAGCAGTGGGTTCAGTGTAATTTAATTGTAATTTATTTTGATAAAGGCAATTAGTCAGCAGCGAATGATGAACATCAGAATGCCCCAACAACACAGAATGCCTACGCAAATAAGGCATCAAACTGTAAGTTAAAACGAACCTGAATTTCAATAGATCTTTCATTTTGATTTCGAATGAGGTTTAACTGTTCTGTTTTTTCTGCAGATGAACCAAAATCTCCAGGGTGGCATGGCAATGCAACAGACTATGATGGGTCAACAGGTGTCAAGCATACAAGGTGGTCATCAGTCTCCACTGCAGCATCATCCAGGCATGATGAACCCTGGTGCCGTAACGCAAGTGGGCAACAACATCGGTGGTCAGCCAGTCCCATCGTCAAGACCACCTTCACAGCCGATGCCTTCACCCAGGGTACCTCAAATGTCTCCTCATTCTATGGCTGGTAGGACTACCCCACTTGGCCAAGGCCAAGTGATGAACCAGGGATCGGTTATGCCTCATATGGTCCAAAACATGGACCAGCAGTTCAACTCGACAGTTCCCCAAACAAACATGATGACTGGCAATTTCAATCGCCAAATGACTGCTATGAACACGGGTATGAACCCCCATCCTGGCGCTATGGGGTTCAGCAACGCCGTGGGGCAGGACATGTGTCCGCCTAATAACGTCCTGACTGGGCAGGACGGTTTGGAACACTTTGTTAAAAACGAGCAGTAGTTCTTTTTCCTACTCAACGACCGGTTTCGTATCTCCCCCCTATTTTTTGCGAACGTGATTTTTACCGTTTTTCTTTACTACTGAGTTTTTTTACGATTCCCAAGTGAACTGTTGTCGGGTCGTACATTTTTATCTTTCCCGGAACGGTCGAGGGTGGCCTAATCCACGACGCGCATTCGCATAGGCTACACGAAATACCGTCATTCTACGTTTGATAAAAAATCGTTTATTTTTATTTTCCGCCGTCGCCTTTTTTCCTAAACATAGGTCGATATCTTGCTTTGATACCGGAATGGTCAGAATTTATTTTCTGTTAACGCTAGATCGAAAGCCAAATATTGTACAGATTCAGTTTATTATTCCCTTCGTCTCTTGCTACTTCAGCTGTTTATTGCTATGATATTATTATTATTATTATGAGGAATATTTATATAATAATTTTACTATGTAAATTTCGACATTTGTACTTATTTAAGATGAAAATTATTTGTCAAATGCTGATATACTGATCGTATGTTATGCAACGCGTTCACAATAGAAATTTCCTTCCTTTTTTGTTAGATAAATTCTCCTCCCACCACACACATACATCAACAGAATTATACAGATCTCATCGATCCCTGCTCCGTCTGCCTTTTCGGTCGCGTTTGGCAGACAATGAATTCCAACTTGTCATTTGTCATTTGGCTGTGCCTATTTTATCCTGTTTTTGCAGTTTTACCAATCCCTTACGTTTACACGGATAACGCGACGGCGAATAATTTACTGTTCACAACCAAAAGTATTTCTTTAAAGAGTCTTCTCAAGTGCATTATGTGTTGAGAGTATATAGATTTCATTTCATAGCAAGAAGTAGAGATTCTTAACAATATCCTGAGCTTTGCTATCTCTGTTCCTCTTGGCTAGTCCATACTGTTATTTGAGAACATGGCTTGCTTATATGTGAGGGAAGTGAAACTGACTGCTTTTGCTGAGAATCTCAGCGACAATGAAATCGTGCAAATCCTCTAGCTTATTTCTCCTGTAATGTTTTTTTTTAAATTTATTACTTATTAATAATAAATAAAGCCTGAATAAAATGTACATTGAAGTGAACACTTCGTGTTCAAATTATACTTTTGTATTTTGTTCAAATAACATGATTCTTTTTGAAAATTATCTTAACAGATGTCTTCTTTAATGTAGGTCAGTGTGGAGATTAGAGCTGCGTTAGCATGAACGTACTTTAGCAGTAACTGGAAGAAGACAGACCAGTAAGCAATATAGGACTTGGGGGAAATGAAGACAGCATGCTGATTCAATGAAATATTTATTGAATTATTGTACTAAACTAATGTACTGTTAGGGTACTGTTGAAGAGTAAATAAATCCCAACTGCCTTAAATATGAATGGGTTTAATGTTCCAGATACTAGGTTTACAAAAATCTATTATTTCTTTTAAGAAAACTGTAAATAGACCAGTCCTTGCTCCAATACCATGAAAAGAATTTTTGGTAGGTGATTCTAGAGACAGATTTCTATGCTACGAGGTATATGTAAAATTCATGGATTGTATGTTGTTGTGACTTGTGATATGAAGAAATCGATCCATCGTGGAGACTCGGGACTTCCTATTCCCTGTGGAAACCATGTCATCTATCCCATTCCATATTACATACAATCGATATACTGTACTCAGTGCGTACACTGCACAGAGCCAACAGTACTGTCAAGTGGATAAATTAGGTTGCAAGAAATCCGAAAAAGTGCCAAGACAGCAAAAAATGAACTAGGAAGAGCCAGATCGTATTAAATGGTAACACAGAGGCGGATAACGAATGTCGTCGTTTGGTTGGAATCAAATAATCTACAGAATGATGCATAAACTGAACAAATGACTCGCGTGGAGATGATTTTTTCTTTTTTAGAGAATTTTCAGAAAATGAGCCTAAACTTTAGCTTAGTGAACCCGACTGGAATTAGCATTATACTATGTTCCGCATGAACAGATTTGGCTCTGCTTAAGAAATGCTGATTGAATGCTCCATAATAATAACCTGGGTTAAGCAGAACTAGGAATAATGCATAATAATAATTAGGTAGTATCATGGTTATACATCGATCTAAGAAATAGTAGGTAGTCAGCTCAGCTCACTACCTTCAGGTTTACCTTTAACTGCTACTTCGGCACACTGCACAAAAGTTGCTACATTAAACAAGGTTCTGTGTTGATGCATGCACACTTTAAAATAGTAGGAAATCCGGAAGTCTAAGCTTAACATGGTTACAAGCTACTGTGGATATGTTAGTATCAGGGACAACTTATTTGGAGGAAAGTTAAGCTTGATACAGATGTGTGTTGAAAATATTGCCAGTGTCATTTTGCTGTGTCATGTCTCATTATGATTTCAACACTTACTTTCCAGCTAGTATTTCAGGCATTCCAAGGTAATTTATAGCATATCAGAATGAGTTTTGTATTCAACTGAGACTGCCTGAGCATCCATTTCCAGTTGTAAGCAATGTTTTGAAGGATGGAGTTATATCGAAACAAAGGTGTGTCTGCTGCATTATAGCATTTAATTTAGTTCATCATTTTTATTATGTGTTAATTTGTTTACAGGTGGACACACCGAGGGAAATGAAGTCGATCAAAGTGTTGTTGCCGGTGAATATGTTGTGTGTACGTTGATTGCTGAATTTACCCTACAGGTCGAGAGGAAAGTTGATGCTCTGTTGCTGGAAACCGAGGTATTATTGTTAAGATTTCAAATCTGGTAATCTCAAACTGGTTTTTGTAAGTAAGCAGATCAATTTGTATCTCTGGTTAATTTATACTAATGGAGCATGACACGTAGCAGCATGACTAGTTTAATCTGTTCAGTGTAACCCAATGTTAAATTTTCATGGACTGACCCCTCTTGTCGGCAAATTTCTTTGGAAAGAGGTTCCCCTATCTGAGTTATCAAATGGCTTTATTAAATCTTTGACTTTTGTTGTGAATTCAAATGGTAATTGAAGGTAATTCTTGATGGGAATATAACTTGTATATATGCTGTATTCTTTTTTTGAAAATTTAGGGCAATGTGATCTGTGTAGAGTGAATAGACTTGATGTATTCACCATTTGTACAGATTTCCTTATACTCATCGTAAGTCCAATAATATCTTTTGTTGCAGAGTTCCACATACAGCTCTTCCAACACTTTGCATAAAGACCGAATTACAAGATCACTACAGCGGGGTGAAGACCCGCAGTTTGATCAACTGCTGAGTTCACTTGGTTGTGTTGCTGAGCACTGTCTGCCTTCTCTCCTCACAACCCTTTTTAAATGGTAACTGGTTCAGTTCTATTTCATTCCTATGACTATCTAGCAGAGCTACCACATACTGGTCAGTACTAATTCTGCCATATGCTTCTGCTATATGGCCGCATATAAATTATATGTATTAGCACTAATTAAAAAAATGCCCTATGGGGCTGACATTTTCCATCTGGCCTGGGCCTATTATCAGCTCTGCCCGGACAATAATTCTAGTAGTTTAGATTTTACTTTTAATACTCCAGGTATGAACACCAGCTTCCAAATACAAAGAGAAATTCCACAAAAGATGCAGCTAATGAAGGAAAGCAACATAAATCAAGCACAAAATCTAAGGGGTATAAATTATTTACTATTTTATGACACAAAGCTATTGAATTTAGATGTGAATGTAGAATGTAGATTCATACATACATGCCATAGTTGTGACTATAGAACTTAGAAGCAAGCAGTAAGGTGATAATAATATAATAATTGCAGTTGAACATATTAATTTTTAGTGACAGTGCGCAGGTTCAAGGTGATGCTCGGACCAAACACAGAGAGGTAAGTGATGAAGATGAACTTCCCTATGATGCTTTTGGTTCCCACACAAATGCTATCCAGTTTGGAGACATTTTATATCTCATTTCTTCACAGACAGCGGTTCAGTTCGTCTTTTGTCTGGTTTTGATTGAAGTTTTGCATCAACTGCCAGTACATCCACTACCAGACCGGCAAATTCGTTCCATATTAACGTATGCTTTCAATAGCTTTTACGATGCTCCCCAGCAGAAGAATTCCGATTCGGCCCACGCACGCATTGTAGCTGACCTTTACGCGGAAGTAATCGGAGTCCTTGCCCAATCCAAGTATGACGTCTCCTGGAAGATTTTAATTTTATTACATGTTTGATAATTGATGTCTAACAATGTGCTATTTCCATTCAAAAATATAAGCCATGCTTTCTAGTTCATTACTGATATCTTCCAACTGCTAATTTCTTTCGAGTCTGAATTCTAATGTTTATCAACAGGTTCCAGGCTGTACGCAATAAATTTATGTACGAGTTATTGAAAGAACGGGACAAGGATGCTACGACTGACACAATTTTAGCTCTCATTGTCGGAATGAAATTTTTCAGAGTAAAAATGTATCCCGTCGAAGATTTTGAAGCTTCCTTCAGGTAAGCGAAACTTGGAAGGAAAAAAACATCAGTGGATATGTATTTATAAACTTGTATCTCCTCGCAGGTTTTTGCAAGAGCTGGCAAATTACAGTTTAGACGTCAAAAATCGGGAGATCAAACATTCCTTGGCCGGTCTTTTCGTAGAAATTCTTGTCCCTGTCGCTGCGGTACGGCTGTTCTGTATTTATAGAAGTTATATTGATTTTCTTCGCATGTTTTCCATATGTGAAAATTACATATCTTAATTTTATTGCGTTGTGAGAAAATATTTAGGGTTGGGTTATTTGAGTGGTTATGTTAACATTTCATCATTTGTTGAATTCACTGTGTGGTGTTTTTCTAGCTGTGTACATAGCATCTATTATCTTTAAACAATTACCCATCCATATCGTTTCTTTCCTTAATAGGAATATTGAGATCACAGCCATGACAGGATAAATTGGAACTGATAAATTTTAAATAGTTTTACTGATGACTTCGATGATTCATTCA